>JAVJAQ010003729.1:417365-676278 GCA_032362365.1 Zygogramma bicolorata
CCTGTCTTGGAATATGGTTCTCATGTGTGGAGTTCGGCACCAAAACATTCATTGCGGCTTCTCGATTCTATTCGGAGAAAGGCAATCCGTCTTGTTGGTGATTCTTCGCTAACAGACTCGGGTCGGAGACTTTTCTCTCTTCTCTAGATATTTTCACGGTATGTGCTCTTCTGAATTGTTATCAATCGTTCCACCCTTGGCAATATCTACACGGATAACTCGACGAGTACAGAATTCCCACCCCTTCGTTGTGAATTTGGAGACCTGTCGAACCTCTATTGCTCAGGGATCTTTTTTCGATAGAATAGCCGGGCTTTGGAACTCCTTGCCGAAAGAAGATTTTCCTGAGTCTTACAAACTTCAAAAATTCAAAGTGAATGATATTTCGTATCTCCTGTCCCTTGATTCATTCATGATTTATAAGAAAATTACTGATACTTTTTCTGAAGATCAGTTACCCTGACACCAAACTGTTATTACGTGCACTAAATGACGTTCGCGTTCCGCTAACAACGTTAGGAGGAGAATATTTATAATTATAGTAACGATGACTCGGAAAAAATAATAGAATGGGGTGACAGGAACTTGGTGGAAAACCCAGTCATGTCTCTTCTCGAGTAAAGCCAATCTATCATCATCTAGTATTCAGATGTCAGGAGTAACTATTTCTACAAAGTCAAGTATCTCGATGCTAGGAATTACGATCAGTAATAATCTCTCATGGGAAAACCATTTGAGATTGATCGCTGAAGGTGCTTCCCAGAAACTTGAATTTCTATTTCGTGCGAAGGGATGCTTCACTTCTCGCTATCTTTTAATGATATACATGTCTCAGATACGAACTGTCCTGGAATTTAGTACTCATGTGTGGAATTCAGCACTAAAACATTCATTGAGGCTTCTCGATCCTATTCAGAAAAAGGCAGTCCGTCTTTTTGGTGATTCTTCGCTCACAGACTCGCTCACTTCATTGGAACATTGTAGAAGGGTCGGAGACTTGTCTCTCTTTTATAGATATTTTCACGGTCGTTGCTCTTCTGAATTGTTATCAATCGTTCCACCCTTGGCAAAATCTACCCGGATGACTCGTCGAGTACAGAATTCCCACCCTTTTGTTGTGAATTTGGAGACCTGTCGAACCTCTCTTGCTCAGGGATCTTCTTTCAATAGGATAGAGGATAGCTGAGCTCTGGAACTCCTTGCCGAAAGAAGTTTTTCCTGAGGCTTACAAACTTCAAGTATTCAAAATGAATGTTGATTCGTATCTTCTGTCCCTTGATTCATGCAGTGTTCTTTGAACATTACAGGGCTTCCCTTTCGTGTGAATTTGCATATAAAAAAAATCGTAATTATACTTTTGATGTTTTTTACTTTTTTACTTTTTGTTTTTTGAAATTTCATTTAAATTTGTGTGAACACTCTACTCGACGGGTATTGATAATGTAAGGCATTTTTTAAATCCATGTACCCCGCTCTACCATCACCGACAGAACTACTAATTATTACAAACCTGAATCGATTTTTATATCCTGAATCCGCATCTCTATTAAAAAATACACTACTCATTTCCACCTACTTTCATAATAATTTTTCTCTATTTTTCACACAACCCTCTAACTCGCATTTCTGAATTGAAATTTAAATAAAACTTAATGAAAACGTTTGTTTTTTCTAATCGTCTTGGGTATTTCGGTTCCAATTTTATATTTAGGAATTGAGGATGTTTGAATAAGGTGTGAAAGAAAAACGCTTGTGTTCCGATCGTATTTGATATATTGTGCAAAATAAAGGAAATCTTGAAGGCTTGAATTGAGATAACTTCCGAATGAAGAGAGAGCGCCATGTTTTGACATCGGATTGAAGTCAATAAAATAATTTTCCATTTATTACGAGTCATGCTTGACGAAACGTATCGAAATAACGAAATACCTACCTATTTGATAACTTATCAAGAAGAAAAATGTATCGTATTACTTACACAAATCCAGAGATGTTGAATACCTAGTATCAAATGAGTTTGTTAGATTCGTGAAGCATCAGATCACCGCAATTTAAGTAAAACAAGTCTTTCAAAAGCTGTCCTGCTCCTTGTTGATAGTAATCCTAGTCACAAAAATAGATTCAACATCACATAACCTCACTTTTTACTTTCCTCAAAGAGCGAAGTTGCCTGTTTGTGGTTCGTGCTGCTTATTAGGCATTCCAGATAATTGTCAAAAATGTCAAATTAATCTGAATGAACCAATACGGCGGTATCTGCCCCCAGGAACTTTCGTTTTTTTTTTTTTATAAGTGTGTGATTGGTTGAAACTGGTATTTGCCCCCAGGCATAACCTGATCTGGAATGCCTAATAGGCTGTTCAATGTTTCAGATATTCGCATGGAAGTCCTCAATTGACGAAATAGATAGATCTGATTAAGCCAAAAGTTGAATGGGTTAGGTAGGATTGATATAGTGTTATAATGTTTCTTTTATAGGCATTATAACTAACTAATGGATTGGCTCTGACTTTATCTCCTCCAGAGATTCTTAACGGATTAGAATTTCTGTCATAATAAGATCTTTAATTTCTCTTGCCACCTTTTGCGAGTGTTCCATTCGTGATTTCATTTCGTTGTAATAGTAATCGTAACTATAAAACAATTCAGGGGATTTCGTAAGGGAAGTAGGTTTGTTGCCTTATGATCATGTAATTAGCTCGAATGCGGTATAACCCGTGGTTGTATGTGAAGTGATATTGAAAACAAGTTGCGTATGCTTTGAGAATCTGGTCGAATTCAATAAGCCGAGATTGAAATTGCATGATTCAATTTGTGATATTCAAAGCTGGAATGTAGCTCATTAATAATTCGTTTGTATACTTCTGGTTTCTGGTGGAGTGTAGAAATCATTGTTTTTGAAAATGCTGAACAATTTGAATTCATTTGAAATATTTCAGTGCCGTGTAATTTTATTGCATACGGCCAAGAAGTTTGATTTGCTGATTGAATAGAAATTGGAAACTCCAGTTGTATTATTCTCTTTTCGCATGTTTTTGGAATTTCGTTCGTAAGCACCAACATACCTGATTCGCATCCGCCATGAAGATGGAACAAAAGAATATGTTTTGTTCACAGATGTTTAGAATGGGAGATTTGCATAAAGATATTATTCATCATTGAGAAATATTGTTTGACCTCATCGATAATCAGTAGAAGTTTCTGAGGTACAATAAAAGGTATATTCACTTTCCGTTATTCTTGTGGGAAAACTCGAAAATTTCACAATGTCATATAAGCGTGAATCCACTAGTGGGATCAATAGTATGACAGCAACTCTATTCTTATAATACACATTCGTTTTCAGTGATTTATATAAAACATAGGTATTGTCTGTCAAAAGGCTGACTGGAAAAATTAGTTCATCTGTGAAATTTGAAGATTTGATAATTATTTTATTAACCTAAGTGGATTTATTACTAATGGGTGAACTATATCTAACAAATTTGTCTGTTGTTCCTTGAAATTTGTATGAATTGAATATATAATGGTAATCATGTCATTATTTTCCAGAGTTACCTGTAATTTGTTATCTATTTTACTCTGATTATTATTAAAGTTACTGAGAGGATTCTGAAATTCAACCACTTTTGACTGCAATATTCTGATATTTTCTTCAAATTGGTGCACCGTTTTGTTTGCAGAGTGTGTTGTACCTTGAACGACAGATGTTTGCTCTTTCAATAAGTAGTAATGAGGTCTTGATTCGTTTTAATTCTTCCTATTTGGCTATCATAATATTCAGCATCTTCGTTGTCTAAAGTACCGAAGAGTGTCTTAGATTTGGAGCCAACAAAATTGAATAATTCGCTTTTTGAAATTTGTCTACATTGCTTTTAACACCAAACATTTCCATAATTGATTTATCAAGGTTTTAGACTATTCTACTAGCAGTATGGCAAATCAAGATAAACGAATTGCATTCAGAGTAGTAAGTCTCTATGTGACTGCACAGCTAGTGAACAGAGTTTCTAAAATTCCTTTTATGAAATAAAATTGATTTTAACTCTTTACAGGGCCAATTCAAGAAATGTCAACAATTTCCATTCGTTATTGTAAAGGCTTAGCTTTCCAATTTTTCATAAAGACCAAGTCTTGATTGCCTAGGGGTATTATTGTAATACATGTTGACGTGTTAGACATTGTTTATTGGTATTTTCAGGAGGATTGTGATGCAGGAAACTTTGATCCGAAAGCTACTCATTTGGAGTGTTTGGATATCTGTAACAGAGAGTAGCAGAATGCTAGTCTGCCTTGCTATTGAAATGAACCTTAGTAGGCTTTGGTTTAATCATGATAGTACAATGTGTGTCTGAATCTATGTGATATGGCCCTTAAGAACTGGGGTTGTGATTTTTCACTTCTACCAGGAATAACATGTTCATTTTTCAATAATACTTTGTCTCCTTCAGAGATTTTTAACGGATGAGAATTTCTGCCATAATAAGATTTAGCTGTATCTTTGTTTTAATATCGTTTCTCTTGATGTCTCGTGCGAGTGTTGCATTAGTGATTTCATTTCGTTGTAATAGTCATCTTAACTATATAATAATTCGGGGGATTTGTTAAGGAAAGTAGGTATGGTTGCCTTATGACCATATATTAACTCAAATGAGGTATAACCCGTGGATGTATGTGGAGTGATATTTTAAACAAAAGTTGCGTATGGCATGAACTCATCCCAATTGTTCATATCTTTGTTTATATAGTTTCATAAATATTCCACTAGAGTTCGGTGGGACCTTTCCACACTGCCATTGCCCTGTGGATGGTAACTGGAGCATTAGATTTGTTTCATTTGCAATAATCGACATTCTTCTTTGAATATATCACTAAGGAAATTTGAATCTTGATCGGTAACTGATGAAACTGGTGTTCAGTATCGAAAAATCGTTTCCGTTGTTAAGTTGTAGGCTGTTTGAATTGGAATGGGAATGGCAATAGCATATTCGGTAACATCATCTCGAAATGTTAGTATTTATTGAACTGTTCGGTTTGATTTGAGGTCCCAACGATATCTAGGAATATTTTGTACAAAGGGTCGATTAGATGTTGTTGTTACAGTCATGTGGGTTTAGTTTTTGACTTTTAGTTTTTTGACACGTTTCGAGGAACGAATAAGCTTTTCAATATCCTTGTATGTCATCTATGATATTGTCGTATTCGTTTATATAATCGATGATTACCTTCGTGACCACCCAAGGGGCTCATGTGATGCTCTTTCAGGACCTGCTTGATTTCATTTGGTGATAGTTCAGTTTGACTATTTGCGTGGTAAATTTTTATTTTGATATCGGCATTCTTGAAAAGATACCGTAATATGATCCTTGCAGATTCGAATTTGAGATTTCATTGGCAAATTCCCTACTTGAAACTAGATAGTCCTCGTAAGGGGCGCGTTTCTTACATCGATTTGGTTTATTGTGTGAATTCTCGACAAACAGTCGGCATTTGTATTTTGGATACCGCGTTTGAAAACAATTTCGTAATCCTCCAATTTTAACCAAAGGCGAGTAAGACGGGATGAAGGATCAGCGTGAGAAAAAAGAAAGGTGAGCGGTTTGTGATCATGGACGATTTTTAACTTTTCTCTAAACAAATATGGTCGATAATGTTGTATGGACCATGTAATGCTTACAAGCTCGCGTTTTATAGTCGAGTAATTTTGTACGGCCTTGTTTAGTGTGAGTCTTGCTTACGTTACTGGTAAGTCAGATCCAATTTCACCTTGAGAAAGCACTGTTGTGAAAAAAAATCCTTATCGAAATCAGGATACTGAAGGATAGGCGGACTGATGAGAGTTCACTTTGATTTTTCAAAAACTCCATCGCAAAGAGGGGTCCATCAAAATAGAAAATTTCTCTCCAGAAGGTTATTCAAGGAATAAGCTAATTTTGCAAAATTCGTTATGAGTCGGCGATAGTAGGACGTAAGGCCCAAGAATGATTTCAAGTTTCTGGTGTTGGAATTTTTTTTATAGCCACAATCCTATTAAAGTCGAGTTCATTCTGTTAGGAAGGCCCCACTGGCTAGCCACAATATTAAACACTGCACTTCACACTTAACACAATATTTATTGATCCACTCCAGAACAATGTCAGTTTAAGACTGACTCACCTAAAATATCCTCAACCTAAAGAAAGATGTGTATCATCCTTATATAATAACAGATAGTGTACAGGGCTGTACTGAGCACTGGTTCTAATGTAAAGTCCCTAACATTCGGCCATCCTGTTACTCCATTTGACCTCGAATGGATGCAAACACCCATCAGGATATTCTGAAACAGAACATTTCGATGAACACCTATGTGTACGATATTTTGTATATGTGTGAATGTGCCATAACTCAGTCTGATCCCTAAGTTATTTGTGTCCGTTGGTTTAATCCCCAACTTCAACTAGGTTAGGTTAATTTGGCACGGTGGTCCGGGATGGAACCCACATAGGCCAAAGGCCCGTTGTGATGCCGTTAGGGGTGGTTACCACCCCCTCCACTACCGTGGGAACCAGTAGCTGCTGTTGATAAACAGCATAAGGTTTTTGATACCAATCGACTGGAGATCGGATAGGTTTTCAAAGTAGGGCTGACCCAGAGCAGAAAATCTTTTCCTGGATAGGGCAGGGCAGTGGCAGAGTAAGTGGACCATCGTCCCTTTCTCCTCCTCGTCTTGACAGCTTCTACAGAAGTCATTCCGTTGTAGGATCTCCATACGTGCGGCATGGCATCCTCCAAGCCAGTGTCCAGTAATGGCCGCAATCGCGTTTCCAATGGAGTTCCTTAGGCCATGGTGAGATTGCATTGAGTCTGAGAGCAACGCTAGCCGCGCACTCCTTCCCTTATAGGTCTAATGGAGTCAGACGTAGGATCATTTCCAGGGCTTTAGTAGGAGTTGTCCTAAGACACCCCGTCGTGAGAGTGGCAGCTAATCGCTGTACCTTTTCCACCCTTTTTCGGTTGACCTCTTTACATAAGGCTGGCCACCATACTAGTGATCCATACATGAGTGTGGGTCTTACGACCGCCGTATATAACCAGTGGACAATGTTGGGTCTCAACCCCCATTGGTTGCCAATGGTTCTTTTGCAGGTGTATAGCGCAACTGTCGCCTTTTTCACCCTTTCCTCTATATTTTCTCTCCATAACAGCTTTCGGTCAAGGACAAGTCCTAGGTACCTAGCTGACTTCAACTTACAATCATGAATTTAGTTTAATTCCTAAATTATTAATGTTTTTTTTTTCATAACTTAGTTTGATCCCTAAGTTATTCTTTTCGGTTGGTTTAATCCCCAACTTTCACTCCTGATCATAAATTTAGTTTAATGCCTAAATTATGATGGGTTACTTTTCATAACTTAGTTTAATCCCCAAGTTATTCTTTTCGGTTGGTTCAATCCCCAACTTTCAGTCCTAATCATAAATTTGGTTTAATCCCTAAATTATGATGGATTACTTTTCATGACTTAGTTTAATCCCTAAGTTATTCTTTTCGGTTGGTTTAATTCCCAACTTTCACTCCTAATCATAAATTCAGTTTAATCCCTGAATATTATGACTGGATTTCCACTTACTAATTGTCGTCTCTCACTGTGAACGGTTTGAGATGTTCCACACCAATAACTTCCTCATAGAGGTTTACTTTCTGGCACCTTTCCGACCCTAATTCTTCTCGTACCTTATATCTATCATTTCCTAAATTTTCCTCCATTTCGAAAGGTCCTTTGTATTTTTCGACTAATTTCTTACTGTTTCCGTCACTTTTGAAACTAGTTACTTTTACGAGCACCAAATCGCCTATTTTATAAATCGGAGCTACTTTCCGTCTCATACTGAAAGCTTTATTCTGCCTTTCTCGATTTTCCTCCAATCTTTTTGCAACATCCTGCCTCAGTTTGGCTACGTCAATCGTTGGGGGCTCACGGACATGAGCCACATATCGGTCACTTCCCAAGTTCAACCGAAATCCGATTGAAACTTCACCCGGAGCAGCTTGTACTGTCCTATCAAATGTACTATCGATTGCCAACTGAATTTTGGACACATCTTTGTCCCAATCTTCTTGCTTCAGACCTGAACCTACTGTTGCGGCAGCGTCCACAATAGTCCTGCTGTATCGTTCCACCTGACCATTTGCGCGAGGCACCGCTATAGAACCCTGATAATGGCGAATACCTTGTTCTTTTCATTTTTTTTTAATTTGTTGGATGAAAACGCTTTGCCTGCGTCCGATATCATACGCAGTGGCACTCCAAAAATAGCGACCAATTTACGCAATTCATTCAGAACCGGTGAAGTCTTGGTATTGGGAAGGGCACTCACAATTGTGAATCTTGTGAACGAGTCAACCATAACAAATATGTATTTGTTGCCGTTTCTTCTCTCAATAAATGGACCAACATGATTAACATGGATAGTATAAAAAGGACGAGGGCATTTACGAATGGAAAATAAAAATCCCGGCTTTTTCCCTGCGGGCACTTTATGATATTGGCAATGTAGGCATGATTTAATATACTTTTTTACAAAATGCCGCATCCGAGGAAACCAATATCGTTCTTGCAATCTATGAAGAGTTTTTTCATACCGAGAAATGTCCCAAATCATCGTGGGTATCTTTTACTATCTGTCAACGAAAATTTTTTCGGAACAAGCCAGCCCCGACCATACTCAGTGAGTTTAAAAAAACTCGCTCTGCCCTTAAATCATAATTATAAATGATATCTCTACCCACATCACCTGATTTCAAATTTCCTTTAATTTTCACAATTTCAGGGCCTTTGGCTTGAACAGCCGTCAACCAATCACCTTCAGATATTTTCATAATGCTATCTGGTTGTATATTTTCACTGCTTACGCATGGGTTACCACTCAAAGCATCCACGTGACTCATTTGATTTCCTGATTTGTGAATAATTTGAATGAGGGGACCCATCTGCCAATGCGTGAATTTATATATATTTTTTTTTTCAATTGTTCCCCGAACTGCATTACAGTCAGTTCTTACAATAAATTCGATACCCAATAAATAATGTCGAAACATTTGCAGTACAGACACTATTGCCAACAACTCTAACTCGAATGAATGGAATCTTTTCTCGCTCTCGCTTGTTTGTGCAAATTTATTGATGAATTTTTTTTTAAGTAACTCACCAAACCCAAGAACTGTCGTAACTGATGAATGTTTTGTGGAATAGGAAAATTTTGTACAGCTCTTATTTCATTGTTACCGGGACAAATCCCTGATTCACCAATCTCATAGCCTAGAAACAGTATACTGCTTTGTAGAAATGAACATTTGTCTGAATTCAACGTTAAACGATTTTCCCTTTAGATTTGGAAGACTTTTTGTAACGTTTCAATGTTTTCTGCCTTCTGAAAAATCGGCATTCTTTTAGTCTATTTATTAGATCTTCTACACAAGCAAGTGGAGATTTTTCTTTGACAGTGATTTTGTTAAGCTCTCTATAGTCGACACACAAACGTTTTTTCATTGTTTTTCTTATCAACTAATAGAATTGGGCTGGCAAACGGAGAACTGCTTTCGCGAATTATTCCTGCTGCTAACAATTCAGACACCAACTTTCTGACTATTGGTTTTTAACTTTGTGCCAACCCGTACGTGCAATAACTTTAGAGTGGCATAGTTGAATTTTCATCAAGAAATTTTTAATACCTTCAAGTGATTTGAGAGAAGAGGCTACACAGTCACTATCAAAATCAAGAAATGCCAAAAGGGAAGGGTCATTGATCTTAATGTTTCTATAGAATTCATCTTCAGTAGAGCTCTCAATGACATTAATTTTTTTGCGGTTTTTCTCTGAACTTCTCTAATTTTACCTCGGTCTGTCTTTTTTGTGAGTAACAATCTGCTTCGATATGACCTTTTCTATGGCAATAATTGCATTTCCTATTATTATAACTTCTACACTCACTTCATTTGTGTCCACGTTTATTGCAATAAAAACATTAAATTTGATCATTTTGTATTTTCAAATACTTATCAATGCTTCTCAGCAGGCTTTGAATGTTCTAGTTTGGTATTTGAAGTATTGTTACCTATTTGATTGTGACTGGGTCCTGCCTCAGCATATGTTCTGTCCCTCAAATAACTTGCTAGATGATTGAGATCCGTAATATCAGCTGCTCTCACAGCCGACGCAACCGTGTCATCTGCGATTGCGCCGAAGATGAGAGAAACTTTGTCAGCGTCGGAAAAATTCGCTTTTAATGCTTCTATTTTAGCTAAGTGATCAAGATAAAAACGTTACAATGGCTAATGACTTGTGATTCGCAACTTCCATAAAAAAAAATTATGAGTATTCCTAACTGACTGAAATGTGGTAGAAAGAATTCTTTTCCATTTAACCCATGAATAATTCGCCCAACCGATTTCCGTTTGAATATACGTTTGAAACCATTGTGATGTAGTATTTCTAAGTTTACTCAAAGCAATAGTTTTTGTTGTATTATCGTCCCATTTAAAACATGTTGCATGTTGATCCACAATGTTTAACCAATCTCTACCCGAATCAGACTTTGGGTCAAACTCCGGAATTGTAGAAACATTTTTCGACTCACCTCGTTCACAAAAATCAAAATAGGTGCTCCTTACCCTGGGCCTTCGACCTTTACGGTTGCCCAATTTCTTTTTATGTGCTCGTCGTTCAGGTTCACTGCTACTAGAAGGAACTTCAGAACTTGATGAAGATTCTGAGGAACTCGACCTTCTACGGCGTTTTTTTGATCGCCGTCCTGCCATGTTCAAACGTTGAGTGTGGAGCGAAAGAGACAAAAAAAACCGATGTGTATCCCACTTCTGAGATGTTACGAAGGCCCCACTGGCTAGCCACAATATTAAACACTGCACTTTACACTTAACACAATATTTATTGATCCACTCCAGAACAATGTCAGTTTAAGACTGACTCACCTAAAATATCCTCAACCTAAAGAAAGATGTGTATCATCCTTATATAATAACAGATAGTGTACAGGGCTGTACTGAGCACTGATTCTAATGTAAAGTCCCTAACAATTCCGTTTTCGGTAATGACGTGGCATAGATGGCTGAAGTTTTGGTTTAAATTGGCGCAATCGATTGAGAACATCCCGCAAATTACAGTTATGATCCTTCAACGATTTTCCGAAAACGACAATATCGTCTAAGTCTAAGTGAACAAAACATTTGAGACCTTGAATACATCTCAGAACATTTGACATTAAACGAGAGAATAAAAAAGGGGCTGTTTCGTAATCCGAAGGGAAGTTGTCTGTAGTGATAATGGCCATAGAAAGAAAATGCTATGCACGTCTCATTGTCTTCACTTGGAGGAATCTGGTGGAATCCACTAGATAAATCTAGAACCGAAAGATATTTCGATTTTCGTAGACATCTATGATTTCCGTAATATTTGGCAAAGGATAGGCATCTGACTCAGTTATGTTATTTAATTTCCGGTAATCTACCAATAATTGTCACGGTTTATAACCATCTTCATCGGTTTTCTTTGGAACTACCAGAATAGGAGAAATATAAGGTGAATGACTGGGTTCTATTATGTCTTGATCAAAGAGATTTTGTATTTGTTGTTTGATTTCTCCTTTCTGATCCTCGGAAAGTCAGTAGGGTTTGACATAGATTGGTGTTTTCGATTTCAACGGAATAGAATACGTAATTACATCCATACACGTTAATTTATCACCTTATAAATGAAAAAGCTCATTGTAATTTTGACAAATATCTAAGATTGACTCCCGTCCTTCGGAATTCATCTGCGATGTATCGACTTGTGACTCTAGATGAGATATCCTGCTTTTATCTGAATTATTTATGAAATCAATTACGTTATAGTTTTCGAAATCATCGAATTCTAGTTCTGAGGTATTGAAGGTTTGGGTTTCTTCTCTAGAGTTTATTAGGCTTATAGTGCAAATACCACTTTGTTTAACAATGCAATTACCGGTATGTGTAAGCCTGGTTCAACTTCTTGAGGCAGAGTTTTGGTTGCGTGAAATCAGCACGGACTTTTGTTATGAATTCGGATCTTGAAGGTACAGCGATTTTGAGCAGACTTGTCATTGGGTATGTGAATATTTGGTTACAGACTGGTATAGTGAGAAGTAAAGTTTCATAATTTATTTTTGCTTTGAACTTGGGGAAGAAATCTTCTCCTGGGATGTCTTGATTTGAAAAATAAAACTTGTCCGGGTCCATATGAGAAATGTCATTTGACAAAATTTTATATCGCCATAACTGAGACCAATGAAACTAACACATTCACTTTTTATTTCTCTAATTTTGATTGTTTTGTTTGTATAAATGAGGCAAAAGTCATCGACTTCTGAGGGTTTAGGAATGCTGATATCTGATCCCGTATCTAACAACAAATTTGCGGACCATGTACGCCATAGTTGTGATGGATGATTTACGGATGAGTTTGTACTTTTTCATGTGAATAAATATCTAATTCATTTCACACGAGTTATTGTATAATTGTTCTTCTTCCAATGCACCGATATGGTTATCACTGGGAGAATGCTCTGAGATACATTGTGTTTTATATAATTAACGGACTCGACGCCTCGGGCTGGAGTCATGCCGCCATTGGATGTGCTCGGCCCTTGATTGTTTCCCTGATGATAATCCGAGTGCTGAATTTTCGAGAATTAGAAATATTAGAGTTTTTTCAAGAATATTTATAAATCGTTTTCTTCATTCATCTATTGAATGTCCGAATTTTTGCAATATCGGCACTCCAAACGAATATTATTAACGTTAGCTTCCATTTCGATAGGGATTTGGGTAGGACGTGGATAGGAAGGAAAAATAGTATTTGAATAGCATTGTTCGGAATTGTGATTGTTTTTGCCACATTTGAAACACTTGAGTTTTTTTTTTCTTTACTCTTAAGAAGGGAATTTGGTTGAAACTTGTTTTTGGTTTTGAAATTTCTTTCTTCTTCGCAAGCTGCCTCCACAGCATTTGCGAAGTCGTCAAACATACTTGCCTTCATAACTAACCGAAATGGACTTCTAAGATGTCAATGATGCTTTTTTGTTTGAATTTTGTATAGTTACTCTCGCGTTCTGTCCTTCACTAGCCTAGACAAGCGTCATTTAGGTCTATAGTTAGTTTTCCTATTCTATTCGCAAATGCTCGAACATCCTCGTTGGGATATTGCGTATGAATTTGAGCAATGGTTTGAAACCAAGTTTCAAATTGAGTGTACTCACGGCGATCCGATCGCTGATTTCCGCAATGGTTTTCGGGTGATAACATTTCGAGGTATGATCGGCTATAAAGACTCAAATCCCGTATGGTTGAGAAAGGGGGTGCTTCTGATGATTCCCCATGGTGGAAAAAAGGGGTGCTACCAATGAGGTGTGCTGATTGATTTCAGTGGGAGTTACATTGGCACGACTTCCTCCTTCGTCGAGAAAAAGTTGGTTCATTTTTGGATGGATTATATTCTCACATTTCGGATTTTTCGCTGTATGCATCATTGTTGAGAATATAGGCAGCTGCCTTCAGTGCTTCTTTTTATGTATCCTCAGTTTCAGACCAATTAATAGGTACCTTGTGGTTTGCTCAAACCTAATTTCGTAGTTTTCCAATCCTTTTTTTGTATATGAGGGGGTATGGGGGTGTGGAAAATTTTGTTCAATTCCAAGCAATTATCACCAAAAATAAACAAATTCTGAGAAAGGTGATATTTTGACATTGAAAACAATTAAAGGATAAGGTTTATGGTTATAGTAGTAAATATTGTTTATTCTTTGCTTGAATGTGGTTCACAATGTTTTTTGCTGAGTTGTATTGGTTCGGACTTCCATTGTATATATGATCAACTCTCGACTGAAAAAAAATGAGATTGAGAGAATGTGAATCAAAACAACTCATTGTCAATAATGGAATTGAATTACATGGTTTTGAATAAAATGTATAACTGTCATACTTTAATAATGGATGACCAGAAATTGTTCTGAAAGCAATAATTAAGCGAAAAATTGAGACGTATATGGGCACTCAGTCTGAACAAAGGAATTGAAATGCATTTTGGCAAATGAAAATAATTCAATTGATCACGAATTTACTTTGAGAATAAAGTATAAATTGTTAAATCAAACGAAATTTCGAACGGACAAATGTTTTTACAACTTTTTGATGGCTTGTATCTGCAATCGTCTGTTGACAGACGTCACCCAATCCAATAATATTTTTGCAACAGGTTTTAATAACCACTAACATTCAGCAAAAAATATTGATAGTATTCCGTACCAGAAGCCATCGATAACGATAGAAGTCCTTCAGCAAGTGAGAATCATGTGTTTGGTCGCTACGAATCGCCATTTCCGGAGATGTTCGTTGCATACACCTTCAGGCTTCTTTTCATTTCGAAGGGTTCAACCAGTATATCACTTTTTGAACAGAAAACTGAAATTCCCATGGTTGAGAACTTTAGTCTGTTGATCTACTCTTATGATTTTCAGAGAGTATTATACTTGGTATCTGTTATAGTGAAGTTAGACTTCTGTTTCGTAAGGAACAGATCGTTCGAAATGTTTTGTGTTCGCAAGTCCAGCCGAGTGTCACTGGGGATACCTCTGGCGGGTTGAAACAGCTGTCTGCCATTGGATTTGTGAATGCAATCATTTCGAACATAAAAATTCTGATTTCTGTGGAGGATGGCAACTTCCTCTGCAAGTAGACCGAAGACGATACTCGTTCGCGACGAGTCATTTGTTGCGGCTTTGCCGTTCGATGCGCCCACTGTAAGAAGTCTTCTCTACTTGTGTAATGGGAGTTCAAGTCTCTGGTCGCCGTCAAGCAGGTAGCGTTTCGCTTCAGAGGTTTACAGCCAGTATGGATAAAACAGCTCTCTATTATTTCTTGAGATCATATATTGTTCCTGGAAATTATTCAACAGCCAGCAACTGTTACATGCGTAACAATATGAATCAATCAAGATTCAGTTAATCATCCATATGTGAGATAGCATCTGTTCAGATACATCCCAAAAAATGTTGTGATGTTCCCAAATATTCAATTTATTCCCTCGAAAAGATGTGGTACTGAACACCTTGAAAGGAGGTAAGACTGCTCGGGTTTGAAAAGCCTAACAACTTGCAAAAGAGGTGGGGCTGGTCGGGTTTGAAAAAACTTGAAAACTCTCAAAGGAAGTGAGAGTAGCCGGGTATGAAGAAACTTGACAACCTGCAAACGAGGTGAGGCAGTTCGGGTTTGAAAAACCAAACAGAATGTTCAGTAGATGAATGAACACCCTACATACCCCAATTCGTTTCTGTTCTATTCATCATTATATTATTACTTATTTTTATGTTCATTTATAATTAAATCGCTCATGTGCACTCTTTGAAACATATAGCGATAGCCGGCTAGTAAATGCGACACCGCCGAGTGACCTTGAAAAAGAGACAAAATTCGCATAATGAACCCTCATAAGTAATAACACGAGATTTTGGTCTAGAACTCTTGCAGCCCTCACACCCATATGCTGATGAATGTATATAATGAAATTTTTTTAATTACAATTCCAATAACCGAAATTAGATATGAAGTTTTTTGTTGCAGATAATGTTGATGACATCAGCTGTGCCGGTGGCAGAAGAATCCGGAGGTCTGACACATTTTCTACAAGTGCTAAGTCCCAGTGGCAATACTCTTTCCATGTCCAACGAAGATTCCGATGACCCCGAAACTTACCGACAAAAAAAGGCCAAACAAGGATACATATCCATATGCTGGACCGAGACTCTCATCGTAACAGAAGATAAGAAATCAAAAAACAAAACTGTTTCGAAGGCCTACTCGATTATTCTTGATTCAGCTTCGAGTACAGAAGAAAATGCAGACAAAAGAGGAAATACATCATGCTACAAAGTCGAAGGAGAAGATGATACGAAAAGAGAGAGGATATTCAACTTCACGACGATAAAGGAAACAGAAGTTTTCTCCATAAAAGAACATAAGACGTTATTTTGTGGCGCCGGTCCTGTTCTTTCTGAGCACTTTATAGTATGGCCAAAGCTCAAGAGAAAGCAAATTGAAGTCAGTATCAGTCCAATGGCTTCAACAAATTTGAGAGCTTGTAATACAGATGCGGTAAATGATTCGATAGTTTCAGAATCCGGACAATCTTCTGAGTCTGTGAGTGACGAATTAGGTACTAACAGACCATCAGTGAACTTTGATCTGCCAAATATCCAAGAATATTCGGAAAGTGTCTTGAAACAGATCGAAGACAACATTTCCTCAACGAATATGGAGTTGGCATTGAACTCAACATCCCTAACAAAATCAGCTGATTCTTTAGCTGAATTGGAAAGAACATCAATAAATCCTTCGGGATTCGAAACAGAGAAGAATACAGAATCTGGAATCGATAGAAGTTCACCACGGAAAATTGACATCTCTGGAAAGACTCTTACCAATTTTTCTCCAGCCCCAGAAACTTCACCTGATAATATAACAAAACATCCAACAGTTGATAATGTAAAAGGTTCAGAGTCACGGTTGCAGTTTCCCAAAGGTAATACTAAGCAGAAAGGGCATCGAGAAACAATTAGAAGTTTAGCATATCCTTCCACTAAGGCTTTAACGAATGGCCCAGTATTTCCACAACTGAATGTTGGCCAGATTCCCGGAAACATTTCGATCAAACCACTCGATGCTTCTGAATCACTTGGTTCCAAATCTAAATCTCGGAAGAATACAAAAGGAGATCAAAGAACGACAAGTGGAAGAAAACATTACCTTTTGACGACAGAAAATTCAGCTGGACTAACTACAGATCAAGAAAAAGCTGAAACTAAGGAGATGATGAATACCTTACTCAGTCGAAACATAAATTGTACTTCTGAGAATAGATCTGACATTTGCAATGAAATAATGGGCAAAAGCGGTCTGCTAATGGAATTCAGAAACAATTCAAGTTCAACTTTAGCAAACTTGTTTTTTCCAAACAACACCATCTTTCATATTTTTCGTGATGCTGACAATCATTCATATTTCGTGAAAGTAAAAGTTGTTTTGGAGTTGAAGGAGTTCAATTCGAATGGCAAGATAGAAGACGAAAAAGGAACATCCTTGAAAATGGAGGAAGAGAGCAAATACGAGATCCGAATTACCCAGGGTTGATTTTCAACCCAGTCCTGTTCAAGATTATTCCATTATTATTACCTAAAAGGTAGGTAAAATTAATTCATGCTTCATACTTGAATTATCGTTTACCTGTTAAATATTATTCGTTTTTTTATTCAGGGCGCCACAAAGTGTTATTAACTCACAGGTGATCCACTTGGCCGGAATTTCGAGTACTTTGAACTGAGTTCACACAATTATCAACATAGCATCAGATCCTGATGATGATCTATATGATGCAAATACGACATGTCGTAGAATTCTGTTCCTATGTGTGGAGGTCAGCAGCGAAACATCGAAATGACCCAAACCAATGATTTTTATAAAAAAATCAATTAGAAAATGGGTTCATCGAGAGTTTCACTAAACATTATGCCTCTTCAATGTTAATTGAGGAACCATTTGTAAGAAAATGTGAATTTTTCTAGTTTTGCGTAGCTGAAAGTCTGAGTGGAGTATTAATATGACTTTATTCGAGAAAACTATGAATTCGAAGTCATGAAAAAGAAAAGGAGTATCCAGCCGTTTTTTTGTATGGAAGAAATGTAAACTGAGCCATCAAAAAATGTTTATTGTTGCATCAAGTCTTTGTTCGTAGATAAGTTAGGAGTATAATTCGAAAGCCAACAATGTAATTGATAATATGCGCATTCCAGATAAGAATATGCAGAGAAAACCTCCAATAAGCTTGACGTAGAAACTGGCGGGTATAGCTCACATTCTTTCTGATCCAAAATATCTTAATAATTTTTAATAATGCTAAATACTAACGGAACCATTATAATTGCTTTGATATTGGTAAGTGATATTTTCAAATCATTCCAAATCATCCATTTTCAAAATATTGGTTATAAATAGTAGATTATACCACGAGTCAATAATGATAACTATTATTCTCGAGGAATTTTTACGAACCGAGCCACGTCATCTGCGAGGGAGTAATATTCCAAGAGAATAATATTCATTATTGCGAGAAGTATACTCTACTTTATTCACGACTCATTTATTAATCATGAATAAATGATTCTTCAGTTCCATTCATCTCAATACAAATAGACATATACTACCCAAGCGTTTGACACTGGCACTTTGGAGTTTGGTTATATCGTTTCCATGGTAATTTTCAATTCGAGAAATTTTGTGATAGGACTGAAAGAAGGAATAAAGACTATTACTTTTGATTCCTGGTCATTATTTCCTAAGGAAATGATATATGGCATTTGCAGAAACCATTAATATAATACTTACTTGAGTTCTTCAATACTTCGCCTGAAATTGATGAATCAATGAAATACATGAATGACCTGCTAGAGATCAATAATTTTTATGAACCATTGAACTGAATTCGTGTATCACAATATAACTGGTATTCAGTCCCAATTATCAAAAATAGAACAGGAATATGGGTCGAGTCATTCTTAATATGGCAGGTGAAGTGTATGTGTAAAGATTCCATGAGAGTCAGTTTAAATAATAATAGTATATCACGTAACGGGGAGGATGAGTTGCCTATTACAGCCAAAAATTGTGAACACGAGGCGTTAGCAGAGTGCGGTAATTCACGAGTGCACGTAATTGGCCTTATCCTCGAGTTGCGTACTGTTCTTTTCCTAGTACCACCATGCTTGTGCGGTAAGTTCTGCTGGTGTAGCACACATTTCTTCGTTATACCTCATTTCCAATAATCAACGAGACACTGGATGACAGCAAGGAGATGAAACAATTGTTTTCCTCATGGATATAACTGGATACAGTTTCAATCCACAAACTGTTGAACAATACATTTCCTAACAAAATAATTTTCAATCCAATTTTGAAAATAATTTGAAACGGAAATTCATTGAATTTGGATGTTGGACTATTGAATGTAGTCATGAGATCAAATTTATCAGGTTGAATGTTACATATGGGATATGTAACATTCAACCTCATTCAACATTCAAAACCATCGTTTTGAAAAAGAAATTGTGGAAGCGGCCGACATTAATGTAGAATACAGGTGTATTCTAAATAAGTCATTACCTAACAGCTGTCAAATACGTAATGAACGGTTCAAAATAGTGGAAGTGGACAAAACTGATTATCAATGTTAGTCCCTAACTCTGAGATATGATCTCAGAGTTATGGCTTCGGCTGGGATCGATGTAACTATACAGTGCGCACGTAAAGATCGATTTAACATTACTAGAATCCCCGTGAGTAGTCTCTTCAGACTTTGTATCACACATGGGCACTGAAGGAGTGATGGAAATTATTAAAAAAAGTTTTGGTATCATGCCATGATTTTTTTTCATGGGGACTCTATAATCAAAGAAAGAGATTATGGAAATATTCATATGAAACTGTTAGACATTTCCCATGAGCATAATAACCACGCACTGACACTAAAGACTACTACCATATCTTCTTTATCATCTTCACTTGATTCCAAGGTGGATATTCGTATATCAGACTAAAATGATTTTAAAAAAAATCTTATGGTATTTAGATTCGAAGATTACAAAGCTGTTCAAACGCGGCGGTTTCTCTTCAATAAATGTATTGTTATATTTGTGGAAGGTCGTTGACATTGAAAGACTGCTCGACTCCAACAGGCTTTATTTTGCTTGGTCGCTTCCTACAAGAGGAGCGTGCTCTTGTGCACTCTCGCGACAAGACGACTATCATGACGTCTCCAATTTCATACAATTTGTTGCAAGTTATTAGTACACTTCGAAATTATAAATTGTATATATTAGTTTGGAATTTTGAACATGATTGTGACATGCACAAGGTTATCTTTATATCTATGCTTACTACTAATACATGTGTAATATATTTTTTGCATTTTTACTTTTCATATATACATATACGAACATATTATATATTCTATTATTTTTGTTTCATTTTTTATTCGTTCTACAATTAAATGAAATTGCATTAACGAATAATTATAGCCTGAAACAAAAATTCAATGAGAACAGAATCTCGTAAAACATACAATTATTCATTTTGACATTACTTCTCATCTGATACTCAACAATAGCTTTTTGTACTTTGATTTTTATTTTAGGACAATAGGCTTTTTCAATTCCTCTCCCATGTCGAGTGATTATGCTTTCAGTGTATAATAATGTTTTATTAATATTTTCAAAATCATGTCCATTCACATAACCATAATTACTGATTTTTTCACTTGCAGCTCTCAAGTGAATTTTGTTTCTCCTAAAGATTGTGATCGTTTTCAGTATTTTTATACAACTTAGAACCTATCATTATATACTTTTTTCTAGTCCCACCTGTAAATATGCTGATTTCTTTATAGTTCACTAAACGGATAAGTAGGCGATTTCAGTCAACTGAATGGATATTATTCCATATGCACACAATGTAGGTTATGAATTCCACCTATCACAGAGAACAAAATACCTGGTTACTGGGGACACCCTTGTAGAAACGTCACAATTATGATCTGTTTACCTACCAAGACGAAATTCAATTTGTTTCATTTAGGTATAAATTAATGTACTTATATTCGAAATATTCTGTTTTATTGAGTCAAGTTTAAATTGTCACAATTGATGTCCTATTGTGGAATTGAAGGACTTACATCTACTCTTCACACCTACCAATATTCAACTGAAATTATACAGTCCATGGGGCCTAGTGGTTGAAGTGCTAGCCCTCTGACACGATCTATTTTTTTGTGACGGGTTCGAGTCTCATCCAAAACCGACTTTTTTTGTCTTTTTTTTATCTGACATTACTAATTTGATATGTATCGTTCAATATTGAATTGAATAAAGTTGCTTTCTCTACTCCTTATCTGTAATTGACTATCAATGTGAAACTCAAAAAGGAGTTGTGAAATATTAACCTGGTCGAAGAAAAAATCAACTATTCATCTCGAATGGATATTGGCCATATCGCTCTCGAACGTTTGAGCACTCGCCTACGGCATCGTTCCCAAACTTCGTTCTTGTGCGATATGGCCACCATATCCACTCTTGTAGTACAAATTACTATTATTATACTATTACCAGCACCTTATTTTTCGATATGAATATTCTGAACATAAACGTGATCATTAATATTCAGTTTTGGGAGAGGTTTAGTTTTTTATCCTAATGGTATTTTGCACGGTGATTTTTGTTATTGAAATTTTGTTTTGCTATTCAATTTTGGTTTCAATCTCTCACCAATTACAGGTAGAGCTCCAAGCATTATCCTGCTATTCAGCAGTTGTGTTATGTAACTAAGTATTGCTAGTTCTAAAAGGACGAAATAAATATCAGTGTCATCATGGAAACAGTTTTTCAGAAAATTCTTCACGGAATTGATCGCTCGTTCAACAAGGCCATTCGATTGTTGATGATGCGGACTAGTAATGTTTGAAATTCCAATCTGTGAGAAGTGTTCCTGTAATGCAAAGCATGGACCATAACCTGAATATAATTAGTTGAAAATTCAAGGAAATCGTTGCTACAATGCAGAAGACTGATATATTTCACACCTCTTAGTTTATAGGTTATTCCATTCGGAGTTGGCATATAAAAGTGTTCCCGCCTGATAGCGCCTGATAGCAAAATACAGATGCTTGGGATCTATGCATATTCTCAAATTCTGTTTGGTTTTTGGACCATTGAAGTGACCAATTCTATAGTTTCGGTACATTTTTTATAACGTAATTCTTTCCAATTCCACTTATTTGGACTGAGCCATTTTTGTAACTTGTATGTAACCTTCCTAGATGAATGTATTACAAGAAAGACCTTTGGATCGATAACAATATGATGTACCCCTAGCTAGTACCTCGGAACACATCACTGTATTCTATAAAAATATCAGAAGCTATGCTTTTTTCAATATCATCAATATTATTTTCCATAATCATTTGTCATTTTATAATAGTTGCTGAGCCCAGAATAGCACCTTTATTCGTTTTGTCAAATGGAATTTTATGTATTCATTCAAAATATTGGTTTTGATACCTCCAAAAAAATGACTGCAACCGTCAGAGCTCTCATCATTGAAGTCATCTACATGGATAATTTCAAGTTTCACGATGTGAATATCCTTGAATGATGATTAAATTTCGCACACACTTGGTTCCCTTTGCAGGGCACTTCCCAAAAACGCGAGTTGAACCTCACCTTAAGGAGCTGTTTTTCCTTTTTTTTTACTTTCGACTTGCTATTTGACTTTGGCCGTATCCACGGGTATGTTGATGATGATAAGGGTAACGTGAATATGTCGTATATTATGCTTGCGCATTTGGTGCTTGGCCAGTTGTGAGTGTTCTGCTTCTGTCAAATTCGTCAGTGTACGACATTTTGGATTTACCTTACGATGTCAACCTCCCCATTCAAAATTTGCTGAATCCGTTTTTCTGCTTGTTCCGATGTTATACAGTAAAATACTGCAGCAGAAAGAGTCAAATTAGGTTTTCGTGTCAATCGAATTTTCACAGAAGCGTCAGATAACGCAAGAATAAGCCGATTTTTGCTCAAACTGTCTGTTAGGGTGCCGAAACCCCAAGATGTACTCATTGTTTGTAGGATGTTCATATATTCTTCTTTGCTCTCTCCTGATTCTCTATCCCTTGAGAAGAATAAGTGCTTTTCATGTTTCGTTATTCTGTAAGATGAAATAAGAATCTTATTGTTTCAGTACGTTTTCACGATGGTTATTTCCGTGTGTGAACAAATGTGGTTGGTATATCTCTCGAACATTCTCGATGAATCGCGATGACAGACGATGGGAGTGGTTTTCTTCGAATCACATAGGCATAGGGGTACCTACAGAACCATGGGTGAAGAGAAGAAGTTTTTTACTCAGTGTAGTTTAATGTTAGTAGTAACAGACATGCTGATGGATTTTTTTATACAATGTGATGCTGTAGAATGCAAGCAACTATCATACATTCACTCGTATAGGTAGCCATTCATTATACCCCTCAGAAAAGAAAATTCTGAGGTGCATTATCAAATGAACGGAAATTTATGAATGGTTTAGTAGAAACATTGACATTGTCCACCTATCTTTTTCCCTACGAATAATGGGTAAAATATTTTTGATAATACGGTAAACTGAATTTGGAAATCAACCTATCTATCTATCTATCCATCAATCTATCTATCGATCTAAATATGATTCTTTCATGAATATGATGCTTCTTTCGAACAATTTATCTATTACAAACTTTCTGTGTACACAGCATAGGTTCGATAATGAAGCAATAAGATACATATATTTTGTTTGTAAAGCTTGGGCTTGCGAATGAACAAAATACTGCAGATTCTCAGTATTCATTAGCACATAGTCTGTGGACCATATCGTTAACAAAGTAGTATGTGCTGTGGGAACGAGAACATTCCGTCCGTCACCTCATAGACTTTGATAATGCCCACCACAGCTGTAGGCGAAACGTCAGGAGTGAACACGACAAACAAACCAGAAAAACACCCCACAATCAAATCTGTTGTATTCACAAAAAGGTGAGAATGAATGAAAAGCCTTGAAATCAGTATGGTATGCCAGTTAGGCGATCCGAATTCTCAGTTATACGAAATTTGGCATATAGAGGAAACGGTACCACTGGTGCAATCTCAAGACTGCAACTGTTTATGATGAAAGGAATGCTAATCTTCAACAATATAAACGTTCAACTGATGAATTAGTTTAAATTGTCAATTGCTATCGAATACATAAAGCTAGTGAGGGATCCACGAATTAGTTGGGAGTTGAGAAGGGATATCTTGAACAAATAGTTTTTGATGACATCAAAGGGAAACTGAAATCAATTATAAAACCTAAAAACATTCAATAGTTGAAAAAATATATATAAGGCTTGCCCAATGCTTGAAGCATCAAATGTTATCATAAGTGTTTCATTGAGAATGTAATGTCTGTACCCATTGCTATTTTATTAGATAATTACTTAGTCAACAGTCAACAGTAGTCAATGCTACACTACTGATACTAAGACTAATACTACAGATTGTCTAGTAAATTGGAATTAATAACTTTTTTTTCGCAGATATGCGTCCTTCTGTTCGAGACGACATCTCTTGATTGCAACTCAACCGGAAGGTTCTCCTACAATGATATAACAAACAACAGAACATTCTACATTTGTGCTTACTTCAATGGCAATTATATATTGACCAACTTCACCTGCCCCATCAGCAAGAGTTTCAATGCAAGTTTAGGAATTTGTGAATAAGCAAATGGAGTTGAATATTTCATTGGTTTTTCCGTTAACCAGCTTACATTTCCCTACTAGGTCTTACCTTTCAACATAGTACGGTCGACGATGCGGAGTTAAGTCTATTCAAATTGCCCGGTCTTGGACAAATTCCTACTCATAGTCAAGATGAACAACACTTGACCACAGATACTCTACTATAAGTACTTGAAAAATTGAATTGAACTGGCCGATGAAAATCCATATTAACAAAAATATATTACAGTTTCCTGTATGTTTTTCACTTACAATGGGTTTAAAAAACTCTACTATACCTACTAGCCATCTCTATCCCCTGAATAATTGACGATGTACAGCTTATCCAATCCATCTTGGCATAGAACTAATATCATATATGCCCAGCAATCTTTGTGAAGTAGGTATATTTAGATGAAAAAACACCTATTATATGTGTTCACTGGGTTAAAATTCATTCCTAGAAGTGTTTTTTTCTCTCGTTATAGTCCACACTGCCAGTGTGCAACTGGAAGAGTATCTGAGTTTGTGCCACGATGGATTGGACAAGCTCTATTTATTTAATCTTTTCCGGTGCCAACTTCGTCGTAAAATACACGTGGCACAGTGGGGTAGATCATAAACAATGTTGAAAAAAAATTGAAAAGATGAATAATGGTTTCAAGAAATGTTCTTCAATTGTATATCTATGAAATCGACAGTTAATGGAAACATTGGGCCATGTTATAGCATTTGACTTGTAGACAATTTCAAACTCATGATTAAACTCGAGTAGTGGATATGAACCTGACAAGTTTTCATTTCGATAATGGCTGCGTCTAACAGAATACAGCGGATAAAGCCGCTTCACAAAATTTGACAATACACCATGGAAAACTGTCAAATTTTGTGTAACAGTTTTAAGCGCTGTAAGTTGTTAGACGCGGCCAATGAGTTCTTTTCATATCTAGTGCAGAGCAACGTTGGTATAATATATGAACGTTGGTGCAGAGAACATGACCCCAACTGAACTCATCACAAAAATCCCCTTATTCGAATTCCGTGTAATATATGTGACAGTATATATGCGACAATATTCCACTCTAGAGGAAGGGAGAATATTTAGCCATTTCAAATTCCTCCCCAATCACCATGGTTGAAATACCGAAAATAACATATGATCACGCATTCATGGTCACACACTATTCGACAGGCTGGCAGATCATTACTTAACTTCTCCCAATTTATCAATGAAATACAGGTTCGTAATAAATGCAGCTCAGATAAATCTCGCGTTTGTTCCAGCTTATATTCAGGTATAGTGTGGTGTAAAAAAATTCAATTCCACCTCGAAAAAAATGTATACATACCCCTAGGTAGTGTTCTCGGATCAATGCCAACCACAAGTTTCAGGCAAAGCACCATCCAGAGCTACAGTCTGACGCGGAGGACATATGGATTTCTGTCGATGTCAGTTGTGAAAAGAAAATTTATTTGGGGTGTGTTTACCTACCCCCAGGTGACACCATTTCATTCAATTACTTTTATAGTAAAATAGGTCAAAATGAAGACATATTTCAAAATAATATTGTTATCATATTAGGTGATTTTAACATGTCTAATATAAAATGGATACCCATAAACAATGAATTATACTTGGAGCCTCGAAATGTTGAACAGAAATATGTTGAACTGATAGACTACTTCTCTTATCTTCAACTCATGCAATTCAATGCAATTTAGAATAGAAACAATAAACTTTTAGATCTCGTGTTATCAAACGAAAATTACATTAAATCCGTTGAACATTCCGATGACCCACTGGTGCCAGAGGACTCTCAGCACCACCCTTCATTACATATTAGATTTGTGTATGATAGGTTGAAACCCTTGAGAAAATCACTTGAAACTTTCAAGAACTTCACCAAAACAAATTTTGACAAAATACATGAGCTGTTGAGTAATACCGATTGGGAGAGAATATTTCATAACTTAGGGGTTGATGATGCGGTTGCTGTTTTCTACAGGGAATTGAATAAAATTATTGCTGAAAATGTTCCGGTCAGAAGATCATACAGCAGATTTCCTTCATATTTCAAAAGAGAAACCATTAAAATAATAAAACAGAAAAAATACTACCACAAAAAATTTAAGATATATCAAAACCAACATGACTATACCCTTTTTGAAGATTTGAGAAAACGATCAAAAGATTTGATACGGCAGGATTACTGTGACTACATAAACATAATTGAATCGGAAATACCAAACAATAACACAAAGTTTTGGAAATTTTTATCTAACAAAAAGAAAACAACTGTGTGCATCCCCAATAAGGTAATTTACAACAACTCTTCCGCCAACAATGGCAGCGACATGTGTAATTTATTTGCAGATTTTTTTCAATCCGTATATACTCAACCAAAAACTCTTACTTCATCCTCATCAAATACTTTAACACAAGTCACAAAAGTTAGTATAACTACTACTCTTCGGGCTTGAAGGCCGTCGTTCTTCGGAATTTCTTCCTGACGTTTCGCTAGCGCGAGTGGCCAGCTTCTTCAGAGGGTTATTCATCTCCGATGACTCCCTCTGAAGAAGCTGGCCACTCGCGCTAGCGAAACGTCAGGAAGAAATTCCGAAGAACGACGGCCTTCAAGCCCGAAGAGTAGTAGTTATACTAATAACCTCGGCCGCGAAAGCCTTAACCATTTTGTCACAAAAGTTACCCAAAACCAAGTACTTGATTTGATCAACACACTAGACATTACTAAATGTCCTGGTCCAGATAATATTCCTCCATCATTTATTAAAAAATGCGCGTTACACCTAAGCAAACCCCTTACAATTATCTACAATCTATCACTCGCATCTACATTTCCTGAATTGTGGAAAACAGCTCATGTAGCCCCTATTCACAAATCAGGTGACAAATCAAATGTTAAAAATTATAGACCCATCAGCAAGCTATCCATATTCGGTAAACTTTTGGAGAAAATAATTTATGATCTTTTATTATACGAAGTAAAAAATGCTATCATCGAACAACAACATGTTTTTTTTTCCGAAAAGATCCATAGAAACCAATTTAACTGTCTACTCTGAGTACATAAGAGAAAATATGGACAATGGTATACAGATTGATGCGTTATACACCTACCTCAGTAAAGCGTTCGACAGAGTAGATCACCCTACCCTGATAGACAAACTTGCTGAGGTGGGTGTAAGTGAAAATTTATCAGAATGGATTCAGTCGTATATAACAAATCGCAAACAAAAAGTTACAATAAATGGATTTGAATCTAGATCTTTTCCTTGCCCTTCAGGGGTACCTCAAGGCAGCCACTTGGGTCCCTTACTGTTCATCATATACAGAGTGACCCATTTGAAAGCGGGCCACCTCTCTAAAACTGTTATTTATTATCCGATTCAGAAGTTTTTTTTTTCAATAGATAGAGCGTCAATAGTTCTATTAGAGTGCTGTGAAGTCGAAATATAAATAAAATTTTCAAGGCCTACTTCGAATTTTTTTCAAGGTCAAAAATCCAAAAAACATACTAGCGATTTTTTTATATGAAATTTGACGACGCCACTGGATTTGTGATGCTTTCAAATGGTTGTGACTGAAATTTCAAGATAAAATAATGTTTTTTAACAGAAATATGGCATAAGTAAAATATACCAATCACTGTCAAAATAATTCAAATAGTTGTATATTAAATAACAATTTTGTAAATAATATGGTTTGAAATACTTCTTCAGAACATAACAACTTTATGTGCGATATAGTTATCTTTATTAGCACACTGCAGTTTGTTGTCAAAGAATAGAAATACACATCTTTATATCATAATATAATTATCAATATTAAAAACATAAATGAACCACTACAAAAGAATGTATTAACATGACAATGCCCACACATTAAATTTTGGACTGTTCCACCAAATCTCCATTCAATTCGATACATTTATCATATCGTTTTCTAATGTTAACCAAAACATTCAATAATTGATTTGGGGTGATATCTCTGCAAGCCTGTCTTATTCTTTCACGCAGTTCCTCTTTGCTCGTTGGGCGAGTTTTGTATACTTTTTCCTTAACGGTGCCCCATAAAAAAAAATCAAGTGGAGTCAAGTCCGGGGATCTGGGGGGAAACTCAATCAGTGAACTATTTCGCCCTATCCACCGATTAGGAAAATTTTCTTCCCAAGCCAATCTCTAACAATCCTGCTATTGTGGATGGAACAGCCATCTAATTGAAATAGAATATGGGCCTCTTCTGCTAGTGGAAGTTCATCCATAGCGTTGGAAAACTCGTTTTTCAAAAAATTCAAAAAAATTTGACCATTCAAATTGTTTTCAAAAAAAAAGGGGCCAATTATTCTGGTATGTAATATTCCGCACCAAACATTTATTTTTTGGGAGTACTGTCTTCTGCAATTTATTATCCAATGTGGATTTTCTTCCGTCCAGTACCTTGAATTTTGAGAATTAACTGTTCCATTGGTTGTGAATGTTACCTCGTCACTGAACAAAATTTTTTTCAGAAAATTCCTGTTATTTAGATATTCTCCTTGAGCCCATAAACTATACTCCATCCTCTTTTCATTATCGCCTTCTTCTAAGGTGTGAAGAAACTTTGGTTTAAAGGGCTTCATATTATTATATTTCCTAAGATTTCTCCTTATTGTTTCACGCGGTAAGTTGATGTCCAAACTTGCAATCCTCACACTTGTTTTCGGATTATTATTAAAATAATTTCGAATTCGTTCAGAATTATTTCGTCTCTGCCTTTGTACAGTATTAATATTCTTCAGGATATGTTTACTAACAGCTCCATACTGATTGAAAATTTTGTTTACTCTTCCAACTGTAGCTCTGCTAATATTTCGACGCTCCGGATGCATGTTATTGAAAATTCTACATACTTCCCTTTCGGATCTGTCGTTGTTACCACGAAGTTTTACTATTTCAATTTTCTCCTGCAAAGTCAAATTATCTGCCATACTTCTTTATTAGTGTAGGTACTTGAAGAGTTATCCCCAAACTGTTGCCCCACGGGCGTGGAATGAAGTACCTGTAGCCGGAGAATATGGAAAAGGAAAAAAAAAAAAGTGATTAATATTTTATAAAAAAGGGAATCCACATTTCCCCATGGTTTTCTCTTCCGAAAAATCTCCTCTCTCTTTCCTCCCCGGGAGTGCAAAATCCCCCCCCCCCTCTTTCCACACCACACAAACTTCACTATTAATACTGACAAATTTGTGTCTTTTCGTCTTTTATTTTAATGACTTGTCATCTCCACGGCAACTTAAGTTTCAAAGCCTTCTAATAAAAATAATATTTTCGAAATGTGGTATCCCAAACATGTTTGAATGAAACCAAGATAGATATTCGGAATAACTGACAACCACCAAAGAGGAACTGCGTGAAAGAATAAGACCAGGCTTGCATAAATGTTACCCCAAACCAATGATCGAATTTTGATCGAATCTTATGATTAGTTAGCATTAGAAAATGGTAGAATAAACGTATCGAATTAAATCGGAAATTGGTTACAAAGTACGGAAATTAATGTCTGGGCACTCTCATCTCAATCCATTTTTTTGTTGTAGTTCATTTATTTCATCAATATTGGTTATTATTGATTATTGAATATTGATTACTATTTGATGTAAAGATGTATATTTCATTTCTCTGATGACAAAAAAACTGCAGTGTTTTGATGGACATAACTATCTTCCATACTTTATGGAGTTCTGTTTGAAAGAAACATAATTTGACACCATTTTGAATAACTGCTGTTTACAAGCTCGACTGCTAACGACGTGAAAGAGCATTTTAAACGATATTATTAATAATATTGTGATTTAATATGACGACAATTCGAAATATTTAGATAAAGTGATAAAAATCTTACTTATGCTATATTTCTGTTAAAAAAACATATTTCATCGTGAAATTTTAGTCACAACCATTTGAAAGCATCACAAATCCAGTGGCGTCGTCAAATTTCATATAAAAAAATCGCTAGTATGTTTTTTGGATTTTTGACCTTGAAAAAAATTCGAAGTAGGCCTTGAAAATTTTATTTATATTTCGACTTCACAGCACTCTAATAGAACTATTGACGCTTTATCTATTGAAAAAAAAAACTTCTGAATCGGATAATAAATAACAGTTTTAGAGAGGTGGCCCGCTTTCAAATGGGTCACTCTGTATATAAACGATGTCATCGAATGTTTCGAAAATTCCAAATTTCTAGTGTATGCAGATGACCTTAAAATATTCCACAGAATAAGGGATCAAAGTGACTGCAGAGCCCTCCAGAACGACATGAACACATTTTCTATGTTTTGTGAAAAAAATGCACTTTCCCTTAATCTGGAAAAATGTCATACCATAAGCTTCACAAATAATTATAAAAATAAAATAAATTACCAGTATACAATCAAGCAGAAACCAATTGAGAAAGATAACGAGATAAGAGATTTGGGAATTATAATAGATGACAAACTCAACTTCAAAGCACACATAAATAAAATTGCAAACGAAACAAATAAAATGATGGGATTCCTCATCAGGAACAGCAAAGATTTTAAAAACCCCAAAACACTAATTTCATTATTCAATGCTGATATCCACAGTAAATTAAGTTTTTGCTCTATAATTTGGAACCCAATCTATGCAATATATATCAACAGACTGGAAAAAATCCAAAACAAATTCTTAAAATTCCTGGGATACAAAACCAATTTCCCTGTACAAGATAGCAACTATGACATCATCAGGAAAAAATTCAATATTCTCCGACTGGCTGATAGAAGATCTCTCGGTGACGTATTATTCATAACTAAAATCATCAAAAACCAAATTGACTCGAAAGAATTACTGTCACAATTGCAATTCAATGTTCCACCAAGGAGCCTTCGGAGAAAGGAATTTTTCAATTACACGAAAAAAAAGACAAATATTGGTACAAACTCTCCTCTTATAAGATCACAAAAAGAATTCAATCTATGTATGCAAAAAATCGATGTAGACATATTTTCCAAAAACTACTTATCACTAAAAAAACTAATCAAATCTTCATATTTTTAACTTTGCCACAGCATGTTTGACCGGCATGTCGGTCACTTTCAATTTCAAGAATATAAATTTTAAGATACTCAAGATACTTGTGTGTATATGTATGTCGTATTTGTATGTAAAATACTTTATTCATTTTTTCTTATTTTAACGATAATGTCATCCAGTATAACCCTATGTAAATTTGTGATAATCAATTCGGTAGTTGGTGTCGGAATATATATATATATATATATATATATATATATATATATATATATATATTGGGCCTCATTAGCGTTGGGCAGACAACCCTTGATTGAAAAACAATTTGGGAAATCTCAGAGCATTCAAAGGGATACTCCCATGAAGAGTAAGCGAAATGTATGTGAAGCCACCTAACGATTTAGGTGCGACACTCCAGAGAAGTTATTCAAAATTTTACATCGACGACGATAATTCACCATACTTTCAGAACCGAAAACTGTACTCGTAGAAAGATGAAAACCTCTCTGGAGAATCTCCGAAAAATAATTTCCGAGTCCACATACACCTCTAATGGGGTATGAATAGTGAAAGAGTTTAGTTACCAATAGGTAAAGTAAGATACAAATATCAAAATATAAATAATAATAATAATAATAATAAAAAGCAGGGGAGGCTAAACAACATCTGAACAGTCTCTGGTAGCGCCACCACTTTCATGAGAGAAATGCTTCTTCTCTCTGGTGCCGGCCGTGGGCCTGCTGGGCTAACCACCTTGCAGGCTCTTAACTCTGGTTCCTGTTACTAGAGGACAGGGCCTCCACAACCGACCCCATTCGAATAGGGGTCAAGGTCAAGGTGGAGGGGCCCAAACCGATGGACAGCCCCTTGACGACTCTGGCAATGGACACGGATAACGTTTTGAGTGGACCGACGAATTGAGAGACGACCTGATGCGGTGCTACGAGAGAAGTGAGCCCGCTCGAAGGGGATACATAGCGAGAATGCATGCGCTGTGGTGCGTGGCACACCCGGAGCATGCTGCCTTTCCCGCCCAAAATCTCAGGGATTATGTATCCCATCTTCGTGGCCGTGGCTATGTACGTGCCCCACCGAGGCCAGTTGAGCAGGCGGTAGAAATACCGCCAGTGCAATTGGTGAAGGAGAGGGTGCGCCTGGAAGCACCGAGAAACCCACAACATCGAGACCCGGAGGATGCTTCATAGAGTGAAGCCCCTCAGGCCAGAACAACTGGGCCGAGTGGATGCAGAGGTTCGTAGTGCGCTTACAGAAGAGGCCGACATCTGGCAGATCAGCTGTGCCGTGTATGACGCCGTTCAGGCTCTTTCTGGGAGAGAAGGAGGTGACAGATTCTTCGACCCCTCTAGGAAGCATGAACAGCGCATACACAAGATGGAGGCTAAGATCAAGTCGGCGAGACAACACGCGTCTCATATCCAATGTGTGATGGACTACTTAGCGGCCCAAAGACCATTTACGCACGCAGTGCGGCAAATCGCTGCAAAACTGCGGAGATTTCATCACACATTGAATCGAGGAGTGCTGCTCACCATCAAGCAGCATTGCCTCGAGCGGATACGAATGCTGGTGACTGCAAAAAAGTCACTAGTGAGGCGGGCGAGTGCTTTCTCAGAGAACAAACAGTTCTGCGAGAAACCCTCTCGCCTTTTCCAATTGCCTTCGCGTGTTGTGGATAATCCGCCGGTCGCTGATCGGGTGGAATCCTTCTGAAAAGGTTTCTACGAACATCCGCAACCACTCAACCGAGACACTCCAGCCCTGACGCAGTTTGAAGCTTTCTGTAGAAGGCTTCAACAGCCTGAACCCGAAATACTGCGTCAACCGATAACCACGGATGAAGTTCGGAGAGCCCTTGGGGGTTCGAAAAACTTTGCTGCTCCAGGCCCTGATGGCATCAATAACTATTGGTGGAAAAAGTTATCGAGCACTAATCACCATTTGGCCAGAATATTCAGTTCTTGGCTGAGTGGAGAGCAGCTGATTCCGGAATGGTTTGTCGAGGGGCGAACCGTGCTAATCCCGAAGAACGGAGATTTGTCGGATCCTGAGAATTACAGACCGATAGCATGCTTGAATACGTGTTACAAGATGTTCACACGCATCTTGTACATGCGTACTCTCCAGGCAGTTGACCCGGTGTTCGAACGGATATATGAGCAAAAAGGGTTGAAGAGGGGTTCCGCGGGCGGCAGGGAGAACTTGCTGATCGATAGATGCATCACGCAGGACTCCGTGCAGTATGAGCGGAATCTTTCTATGGCCTGGATCGACTATCGCAAGGCATTCGATACAACATCACATGAGTTGTTGTTGTACTTACTCGAGTGCCTTGCGGTACGCGATCAAATAGTGAGATGCATCGAACAACTGATGCCGCTCTGAAGGACCCGCTTCACCATAACATCAGGTGAAACCAGGGTTCAAACGGAGCCGGTCATCATGAGAAGGAGTGTTTTTCAGGGAGATTTCCTTGCTCTCCGTGGCAAGTATAGGCAGAAACTACGGCAGATCTGGTCCTCAGAGCTGTCGGGCAAGAACAAAGTTTCTAAACGATGAGTTTTGGAACCTTTGGCATAAAAGTTGTAACTTTTCCTAGAGATCAATTACCCTAACACCAAACTGATATTTTTGCACTCGTCAAATATATGTTGGAGTCCTCTAGTGTATTGAGGTTCATATGGGATTAATATAAACTTTTCGTTTATCTCATTTTTTTTTGAAGTCGAAGATTTACGAAGTGTTTCCCTAAATTTACATTTTCTAATTATCTTATCAACTATCTCTGGGTTAAAACCGTTCACTTCAGCTACGTGCCTAATCACTCTCCTTTCATTGTCGTACTTATCTTTTTTCAAAGGAAAAGTTATTAACCTATGGACAAGAAATTTCAGTGCCGCCATTTTATGCTGTGGACAATGATGTGAGTCATTTGGAATGTATCTGAAGGTGTTCGTGTCTTTCCTGTAAATGTCAAATTCTATTTCATTCTGTTCGTTCCTTATAACCAATACATCTTAAAAATGGCAACTTTCGTTTTTTTTTCTACTTCGCACGTGAATTTTATACTATTACATCTGTTGTTTAGTGCCGAAAGGACATTTTCAATTTTGGCAATCCTTGTATCCACCACAGCGAATATGTCGTCAACATATCTAATCCAGACCCTAGGGAAGTAACTGAGTTCCTCCCTAGCATCCGTCTCAAAAGTCTCAAACGTTTAAAATCTTAAAAAAAAATAGAAGAGGGCGGAACATTGGTTTCATTCGATGTTAGTTCTTTATTCCCAAGTGTCCCGATACCACAAGCTCTAGAGTATTTGAAAGATCTTCTCAAATCGAATAACTTGGCAGACGACACTATTGAAGAATGTATTCAACTCACCAAGCTTTGCAAGGATCATAATTGTTTTCATTATAATGGCTCATATTATGCACAGCAAGAAGGGGCAGCCATGGGTAACCCATTGTCTCCATTTGTGGCGAACCTGTTCATGGGCAGGTTTGAGACGGATGCTAGGGAGGAACTCAGTTACTTCCCTAGGGTCTGGATTAGATATGTTGACGACGTATTCGTTGTGGTGGATACAAGGATTGCCAAAATTGAAAATGTCCTTTCGGCACTAAACAACAGATGTAATAGTATAAAATTCACGTGCGAAGTAGAAAAAGAACGAAAGTTGCCGTTTTTAGATGTATTGGTTATGAGGAACGAACAGAATGAAATAGAATTTGATATTTACAAGAAAGACACGAACACCTTCAGATACATTCCAAATGACTCAAATCATTGTCCACAGCATAAAATGGCGGCACTGCAATTTCTTGTCCATAGGTTAATAACTTTTCCTCTGGAAAAAGATAGGTACGACAATGAAAGGAGAGTGATTAGGCACGTAGCTGAAGTGAACGGTTTTGACCCAGAGATAGTTGATTAGATAATTAGAAAATGTAAATTCAGGAAAACACTTCGTAAATCTTCGACTTCGAAAAGAAGATGAGATAAACGAAAAGTTTATGGTAATCCCATATGAACCTCAATACACTAGAGGACTCCAACATATATTTGACGAGTGCAAAAATATCAGTTTGGTGTTAGGGTAATTGATCTCTAGGAAAAGTTTCAACAAAGTTTCTGCCACCAACATGCTTGCCATTTCGATTCTACTCTACTCCTTCGGAGTAGTCAAATGGACTCAGGAAGAGTTGCGGCAACTTGACGTGAAGACTCGCAAAATGATGCATACGCACAGAAGCATGCATTCCAAATCGTCCGTTCCAAGGTTATATCTCCTTCGACAACAAGGGGGCCGTGGACTTTTGAGTTTGGAGTGTCTTCACAACAGAATGGTACTGGATGGAGCCTGTAGAGTCATCAGGAGTTCGGATCCCCTACACTGCATGGTCCGAGATCATGAACATGCAGGAGTCGGAGCTTCTTTATTTTAGGCAGCAAGGTGCGCTGCTGGTGAGCCGAGCGGGTAAACCAACTCTCTGTCACCGAGTTGGAGCCCGCACGGAGAAAAGCTCACATCAAGGCTGCAGGGAATGCTAAAATGTTGCACCTGCATACAGACAAGCCCATGCATGGAGTCTTCTTTTAGAACATCGAGGACTATGGCTTGTCTGTTGAGCTGACATTTGCGTTCCTCAGGTCAGGTGAGCTGAAGTCGGAGACTGAAGGTTTCATCATGGCGTGCCAAGACGGTGTCTTCAACATCCTAGTGTACCAGAGCCGCGTGATGGGTATAGAGGTCCCTGATACTAGATGCAGGGCCTGCCGACAGGGCCCGAGACTTTGATGCATTTGCTGTCATCTTGTGCAGCTTATGCGGTCTCGGCCTATATCCATCGCCATAACGCGGCCTTACAAGTGCTGCACTATTTTCTTCGGCACTCGTATGAAATAGACAGGACACCGCTACTACCTTACGCTCCAGGATATATTGAGTCCGTTGTGGAGAATGAATGGTGTCGAATTTTTTGGAACTTTTCATTCCCCACCCTCAGGCAAATACAGACCAATAAGCCTGATACAGTCCTCTTCGACCACTGAAGTAAGACGATATTCGTTATTGAGTTTTCGGCCCCTGCGAATATCGTCCGAAAAGAGGAGGAAAAACGGACAAAGTACCAGGATTTACTTTACGAACTCCGCAGGCTCCACCCGGACTATTCTGTCAAGTTAGTGGTTCTGATTATAGGTGTTCTCGGCGGTTCCAGACCGGAGCTGCTCTCGGAGCTCAGGATCATACCGGCATGCCGTAGTGCGGCAGAGATTTTGGCCGGCCGCATGCAGAGGGCCGTTGTTCTCGGTTCGTTTCATCTGCTCAGGGTTCACGATTCTCGGAGCCAGTGACCACTTACCCTGCGGTGTATGGTGTGGTCAATGGTTGATTATACTAGCGCGTATGCTCACTGGATCGGAGCAGTGGGAAGTACGGACCCGACTAGGTTTGTTTTGACGAAATAACAATAATAATAATAGGTCTTTATTTCTCAGTCCACAATGAAGAAAAAAAAATAACAATACTGTTCATATATAATACAGGTAAGTACTGAGAAAATGCCGAAGATCAGCTAGAGATACCAAGGTACCTCCTCTGTTTTTCATCTTAAGCAGAAACAAAATTGAAAACATAAAGACAAACGTGGAAACAGCGGTTTCAGAGGAATGAAAGTTGCAAATGATACATATCCCAATATCAGTTACAAAAATAATCATCACAGAAGTCCACGGATGATAGATTTTATTTGTTCATTATATGATCCTTGTAATATTTTTTAAACACAGCTAGCGATTTGGATTCAATAAATTCAGGTACCTCATTATAGACAGCGGTTATTTGATATGAGAAGGATCGTTTGAAGAGTTCACTTTTGTATTGCGGGGAAATAAGAGTTTCTTCGTACCGTATATTCAGATTATGAACATCAGTTCCATATGTTATTTTGTTATTGAGGTATGCTGGTGTTTTTTTGCGTATAACTTTATGGAACAGACATGCAGAGTGAAGTAAGTTGGTCATATTCAACCAACCGATTTCTTTCAGTTTATGCGATATGTGCTGAACACGTCTCATTCCAAAGAATTGAGTGCTCCAATGTTTCCCAATTTGATTAGGATACAAAGTGTCAACCAACGAACAGCTGTTTCGGCCTTCGGGCCTCATCAGCGTTGGGCAGACAATCCCTGATCATAAACAAAATTAGAATTAATATTGGAATCTATACAAGTGTAGAAGGGCAGATTATTCCGATAAGTTGCTGCGATAATTAAAAAAAAATCCTTCTGAATGGAACACGTTTAATTAGTGAGCAACTTCTCTTATATTTCAAATTTGCCTATCAAGAGTAACAAGTAACTAATATTCATCAAAATATTTATCGTTGATGTTTCAAATCCGCTTTCGTTTCCGAAACTCTCAAAAATATTCTCTTCTAGTTTCGTTTTCATGTTCGTTTTTCGTAAATATCAGAAATTTGTCATATGTCTTTCAAGAGTATTAACCAGGCGCGATCCATATCAACCGGAGTTGAAAAAAATCCAAATAAAATGTCACGTATATTTTCGGAGATACAGTTCCATTTTGTTGTGAAATTTCACCATTTCCACTCCAAACTTTTGTGTTGAAAAACACACAGAATCAGTCCCTATATGAATATGTATCTATAAATAAAAATACCCAAGTTCAATTGTATGTAAAATTCAATAAAGCTATCCTATTCCAATTTATAAGGCCTTCTTACTTTCGTTACCATACTTCTTTTTCGGCGCAAAGTGGGTGTTTGAATACAAGATGTAATAAAAACATGTTCAGGGTGTGGTCAAAATGTTTTTTTCCAACGAATATAGGGTTACAAAATGCATATCGTGGGTGAGAAAGAATTTTATATTGCTTTGCCATAAAGGTACCAAATCAAAAAAAAAACGGCTCAAAACATCCACTAAATTCATGAGTAACGTTATACAACAAAATAATTTTGAATTCATCAACCAAATGCATTGCTGCCTCGAATGCAATTCAGTTTCTTCGAGCGGTTGTCAAGCTGTCGTTTAGTTGGCTCTTGAAAATCCTCTCATTGGATAATAATGATAAGATTGCCTCGTATACTCTTCGCACAGCTATTGAAAAAACAAAAGTTTAATCTATAATATCTATTCAACTGGGTCCTTCAAGTGAAACTCATTATCACCACAGTTATACCTATTTAAGTTTAAGATGGAGGATATCTTATCGAAATATCGATATACATCATACAAAGGAGAAGGAATACTCTTCCATATATAAGGTTTTCAGGACCTTCTCTGAACCAGTTGAACTACTTGCACTATTCCAATCGAATAGTTACGCACTTTTTGTCAAAATCGACAATCCCCATCACCCTTGACCGTTTACTACAATTACATGTAGTATTCGATAAACTACGATGAGAATTGTTGCAAATGAAGCTAATTTCAATTTGAGACCGTAGAGAATATCGCTACAAATTAAATATTAGAGGAAGCTAATCAAGAACCAACGGAGCATTGATTTTGTTGAACTAATAAACAAATCCGAAACTGATGCTATCGAGTCAATACCTTTTTTTTTAGTGCCCTGAAACTGTTATATTTCTAATTCATTTTTTCGTAAAGGAATATTCTGGTCTCTATTAATTTCTGTATGTGCATGCAATTCGTATTTTTATTACTTTTGCGACCAACTTTGTGTTTGTTGAATCAACTTTCAATTTGCTATTATACATGTGTCTCTGTCAGTATATACTATACATTTATATTGATTTTTTCTGGGCAACTCTTTCCCTTTAAATTTCATTAATTATGAGCAATATTATTATTATTAGAAACTGTTACGATTATGCAATTTTCTTGTCAATCTGCAGATAATATATTGATTGTATATACGAAGGAATCTATTCCGATATTTTTGGAAGTCTGGATGGATATCTGGAATGCAGATCCACTGGACATACAGAAGTGGAAAACGGACCCACATAGATATCCTATGAAAATCGAGTTGATAACAAAAGAATATCCATTGGATATGCCTGCTGACAATAATTTACACTTTCATCATGATTACTTGATTTTTGGTCACAATTCATTTCAAGGCAGCTTTTGTGTAATGAACAGTACCTGGCAACTGCATATGACTGTTCACTTGTCAATAAACATTTTGCGAATTGAATCCTGGCTGTTTTATTTTATGGCTTGTTTCAAATACTAATTAATAGTTGATTATTCGCGGCATAATAAACGCTAATCTTAATCCCAGCATAGTAAAAGAAAGAATGCGATTAATGTTATGGGGATTTGCGTATCATTTATAACAAAAGAGGCTCCAAAGTGAGCGTGAATTCATTTTTGGTAATGATGTCAAAGAATCTTCTGTTCTTGTTTCTCTTGGTGAGTCTCCCAATTCCATTTTTACAAGTTAATAGCTGAACTGTTGGTATAAACTGATGTACTGTTAGGTCTTGATTGAAATTGACATGAAAAACATTGATAATTTTATTCATAATAGAATAATCTCCAGAAATTAGTGTTCGTGTATTGGGAATTCAACGCGAAGAAGTTGTGTATCAAGCGGATATTTGATAAAGGTACTTCAACGACTAATATGCCTACAGTAGCTGACACAAATGTGTGATTTTCTCTAGACCACAGAAGCTGAAAGCACGTATTAATCATAATGAGCATTAATTGATACATCGCATTTTCGGGCTTGAGTTCCGGAGCTTACGGCTGTATCTGCGGCAGCCATCTTCAGCGGCGTGGTCTTAATTGAACTCCTTCCTGTGAGTCTACTGTGACTAATGGCGAATTTGGAGGTATTTGTATTTTAATATCTTGTGGTCGGACCCTGTTTTGTTGTACGTCGGATTTTGTACTTCTGTCTGGCTTTGTCGTCAATGTCTTTAGAACAGGATGCCAAATTTTGTTAAAGGTCAGTCCCTCTCCCTTCCTATTGAAGTTATCCTTATGCTTTTATATCTCACGGTATAAGCGAGTGGAATAATGTGTTTTTTTTAGAGGATTGAGGTTTTATCAAATTGAATATAATGATTATCGAGAAGGGCTCAGTGGGTTTCCCATTGCGACTACCTACATCTGTTTGTTCATAAAACATGCCGTTGAATTGAAAATACGCTGTTGTTAGCATATGGTGTAACAGTGTCATTATGTCTTCCGGAAATGTGTCCTCTGAATGTGTGAGAGCCTGCTCGAGAGACATGTTTGTGAACAATGTCACTACATCGAAACTGACCAGGATATCTTCCAGAGATACTGATATGGACTTGAGTTTTTCGGTGAAATGTTTCGAATCTCTGACAAACGATTCTGTTTTTCCTATTTTTAGTTGTACCATACCTGCCAAGTACTTACGCTAGGCCGTATGTTGGTGATCCGATTGCGCTTACTATAGGTCTCAACGGCATGTCTTGCTTATGAATCTTCGGACGTCAATATTGTCTGGGAGTAACTGTCTCAGATTTGCACAGAGACTCCTGTGTTTCTAGTGGGACTGATGATTGTTTCATAAATTTGTTCGTTGTTCGTAGGATTCTTTGTGTTGGAATCATTCAGAACATATCCAGAAAATTCAAGCAATAAAGCTTTTCAAAAGGTATCATAATGCAAGTTCGTTGATAAGGTAGATAGTGTTTCAGATATGATTATGGACCAAAAGTCCATGGAGATACGTTGATGATGTTTTTGCTATATAGCGTAATGGTCGAAACTTACTTGATATTTATTTTGGAACACATTACCAAACAAGAACCAACAATAAAGTTCACATTGGAAATAAAACAGAATGATGTGAAAATCAATGAAGTGATTAACTTCATAGAATCAATATTGAATGAAAATGAGTATGCAGAGACAAAAACCTGCACAATATACACATCTTGTAACGAACATCATACCTATGTCCCTCAACTATCTGAAAAGATGAAACGGATCGCCAACAGGTAAATATTACAACAACTTTCAAAACAACAAATACTCTACTTCAAATACTGACAAACACCAAACCAACTAACATAAGAGAAAATACACAAATAATTGTATTTATCAAATTCCTTCTTCGTGCGCTCAAAACTGTATCGGTGAATCGTCTAGACCTCTGGAAGTGCGATAGAGTGAATACAAGAACAGAGAAGTCGGTAAATTATCAGAACACATTCTCACTGCTGACAGAGATCACACAGTACAATGGCAGGACACGAAACTTGAAGCAACCTGCTTTTAAAATGCTATCTGTGGGTACTTGCATCTCAACGAGTTAAATTAAAATTATATCACTTTCGAAGGATAAAATGATACGTCAAATCTCAAATTCATGACAGATTTTCGAAAACGAACCTAGATGAGAAATATTTGTCAGCAAAATTTGGAAATGAAAGATTTGGATTCCGAAACGTTATCTTATTTTTTCAGGTTGTGGCAGGTTAAGAAACCATAAAACTACGAAGAACAAACAACCAACGTTTTCCTTGGAAAATACCTATGTGATCTTTAAGTATGAAAAGTGGAAAAAATGATAGATAATGCCCAACTTTCTTCGTGAGAAATCATATATTCAAACTATATGGATCTATTTATCTGAAAGTAATACAGAATAATATTTGAAAGTAATAATGAAATTGGTATGATAGTATAAGGAACTGATTTTTGACTTTTTCAACTGAAACGTATAGATATCCCTTTATCCACAAAGCAGAAAACAAATTCAAAAATGTTGGATCAGAAAATAATCAGACCTAGTAATTCACCTTGGTCGTCACCGATTTGGGTTGTACCGATAAAATTTGATGCCAACTGTAAACAAAAATGACGGGTTGTCGTATCGGAAACTCAATGAAAGAACAATCGATGACATACCCCTTGTCAAACATTACCGATCTTTTGGATGAATTAGATAGGTGCCAATATTTCTACATTGAATCTTGCCAGTGGCTTCTACCAAATTGAGATGTGTAAAGCAGATATTGGAAAAACTGCCTTCAATAAGGCACTGCGAATACCTTCGTATGCCCTTCGGGTTGAAGAACGACTCTGCCACATTTGGAAGAGTAATTGAAAACATTTTGAGAGGTATACAAAACGAAAAACGCTTGGTCTACTCATACTATAAAATTATCATTTCTACATTCCTTCAGGAACCCATGGAAAGATTGAGAGTCGTGTTTCAAAGGCACAGAGAGGCAAATTTCTTAGTTCAACTCTATAAATCTGAATTTTTACGGAAATAAGTGGCTTATCTTGGCCATATTGTCATTCTAAATGGTGTCAAACTCAATCCTGATAACATAAAGTAATTTGAAACTTTTCCATTCCAAAAACAACAAAACAAATAGGTTCTAAAGGGATTTTTGGATATTATCAAAGATTTATAAACAATTTCGCTAAAATTACAAAACTACTATTAGTAAATGTGCACGAATTATCCATGATCAAGAATTTGTGTGGTGTTTTGGAACCTGTTGAAATTTATTGATGAATGACCCGATTCCTCAATAGCCAGACTTTTCTAAACCTTTCAGTTCAACCACGGATGCGTCAAATGTTGCTCTTGGTGCTGCTTCGAGCCAAGGGTCTATTGACAAACAAACCCCAGTGGCATATGCTTCAGGGACTTCAATGAATCCGAAGCAAATTATAGCAAGATAGAAAAATAATTATTGGCGATTGTTTAGGCTACCACGTTATTCCGCCCTGAGATTTTCCGCAGAAGATTTAATATAATCTCTGACCATAGGACACACCAATGGATATTTTTATTGAGAGACCCGAGCTCGAAACCACCCCAATGGAGAATTAAACTCGAGGAATATCAGTATAATATAATTTGCAAAAAACGGACAACAGATTTTGGGAACTCTTGAAGAATCTGATCGTCTGTCTCCATCTGTCACATGTGGCAATCAGAATCCAATATACCCCTGATAATATTTCCATATTAGTGCATCCTGATACTGACACCCACGAAAACGAAAAAAATTCATCGAATTCAATATAAAAACCCGACGATGACGTAACTATCCATATCAACGCGGAAGAAACCCCTATTATTGGAATACCTATTTCAGAATCCCCTGTAAACCACGGTCAGAACCAAATTATATTTCAACACGTTCTTCATTCGCCTTCAAAACCTCTAATAATAATTTTATTCGAAAAGAAACAAAGATTGATTGTTCATTTTCTCAAATAATATTGTCCGAAATGTTCCCTACTATCTTGATTTCGAAAAACCAGATATGTGTGAAAAATTCTGCGAAGTAATTCGTGAAAACTGTTTTCTTTAAAGTTCAAGTCATGTAAAATGAAGCAGATTGATGTTACAAAAAAAACGAAATTCCAGATCTTGTAAAAGCATGTCATGAAGGTAAAAGAAATCATCGAGACAAAGAAGAAACTGAACTGAAACTTATAGTGCGATGTTTTGGCAGAATTTGGATGATTATATACAAATCATAATTAATCAGTGTGAAATATACCGACAAGGTAAATATGAAAGAAACCCGAATGAAACGAAAATGAATATTACTCCGTTAGCTACTAATAAACCTTTCAAGATTATTCATATTCATGTTTATACTCTAGAAAAAAGCAAACTTTCAACTGTAATACATAGTTTTCCGAAATATGCACAAGCTCATCACTTGCCTTTTCTATCAGCAACCGATTCAGCTGACAAACTTTTAACATTTTTCTCACACCACGGTGTACCCATTCAAATCATTGTTGATAATGGTTCCGAATTCAAAAATACAGTTATTGAGGATCTCCTCCAACTGTACAAATTCATGTACAGTTTTGCTCACCCAATCACCCGAAATCGAACGGACAAATTGAAAGACTATTGAACACATCAGGCTCTCGAATACCAGAGGAGTCCTGAAAACATCACTTCAAATGGAAATGGTTTATGCAATTACTTGCATACAACCATTCCGTACATTCGACCACGAAATTGAAAACCAACGATATAATCAATGGACATATAATAAACGAGAACCTATTCAATATCGACATAGACAATATTCTCCTTAGCGACTATACGAAGGACCACAAAGAAAGAACAAAATTACTTCATGCCAAACTCAACGTACGGTTAATCAAGCAAAAATAAAAGTATTCGTAAAATGTAATGAAACACGTGGTAACCCTGTAATTTTCTAACAAAAAACACATACGAAAAAAAATTAAGAACCGCCAAAGTTCAAGAATATTCTCACATACTAATACGCTACTACGACTTGAACCCATTAATAAGTGAAAATGAAAAACTGGACTACCAATACGGACAAGTTTCGGAAGCATAAATAAAAATAATACTTCTTCAGTCGAAATAGAAAATTGTATGAAAAAATTTACTTCAACGAAGGAAAAAAAAAAGAAGTCAAGTAAAATGAACTGATAACGAGCCCCAATCGAACCAAAAGAGGGCTGATCAATGACATTGGTTCAATATTCGAATTAATCACAAGTAACCTAGATGCAGTGGATGGGGAACGATATAAAACACTTATCAGAGAACTTCAAAACAATCAGAAAGAACTAGCTTGTAGTGTTGTGAAAAAAAACTCAGTTTCAATAAATCTGATCAATTAATTCAATAAAACATTCCTTCGGAAAAAATATTTCATTTTGCAACTATTCTGAATTCAAGAGTTATGAAGAAAACAGAACATAACATGTTCACGAGATAATCAAATCATCAGTATGTACGATATAATCCATTTTGCTTCACAAAACCTTTACAAAATAATCGGGGATTATATCTCGAGTGCACCAAGATTAATCGTTTGAAATGTATGCTGCACTTTCATGAGTTTCGAGATTTTTCTCAGCGAATGACTTGAGTGTATGATAATTTGACACAAGTCCGCAGGTCTATCTTCAATTATCATACACGAAAGCGTTTGCTTAAACGCAAAATTTTGAAAATCGTGGAAATACACGCATTTTGGTCCATTGAGCTTGGTGAAGAAGGGATGTATGTGAGTTGAGATTATTTCCAGAAAACATGTAAACTCAGGAAACATCAAAATCGAACACAGAAATAATATAGTACCCGGGATAGTACTTTAAAAGTGAGCCATACACGACCGGTTTATCTTGAGCAAATTAATCGGTTGGAAGGTCTAGTGCATTTAATCAAAGGTAATACCACGAGTCCTTCAAATTCAATCGATAAATTTTCATTTTCCACAAAAACTTTTTTATTTGGCAAAAGTATGAAAACAAACCTATTGATAAAATCACGAGTCCATATCTCTTTCGGTTTGTTTGAATGCTTTTTTTGCCTCAAAATATAAAAGTTTGAGTGTTTCGAAAATGAAAATTTATCTCATTGAATTTGAGGAATGAGTTGTATTTGGAGAGATTAATTTTTGAATGAATAGAAGAAAGAACAATTTAATTGATCAGTATTTCATTTACATAAGAAGGAAAGGAGTATAGCTGAAAATTTTACAGATTTGAAATGTCAAACAACGATGTATGCCTTCTATGATCCAGAAGAGATATGATGCTTACACAGTGCATATGATAATGCTTGCTGACGGTACCAAGAGATGGCGTCACACCTCTCATTGTACAAGGTTGATAATTGAAAATTTCTTATGAAATGAAAATCGCGCCAGAAAGAACATAAAATCATTCGTTTCGTCGTTGTATCAAAATCTTCATACAACGGTTCCTTCTCATACCACAAAAAATTAATTGTATTTAATAAAAACTGATTTTACGCCATCTTCATTGGAGGAAACCTTAAATATCTGTCACTGTCACAGAGTTGGGGTTATGAGCTATTTACGTGTTTGAGTGTTCATTGAAATGTGTTGTTTATGTTGTTATTATGCTGAAAAAGTGAAAAGTAAATGTCTATTAATAATAAGGTAACTCTTCATTCATGATAATTCATATAAATATGAGCCAGTTCAATAGAATCGACGCGGTAAACCGTATAGTTTTGACAAGTTCAAAGTTTTATCGGAAATCGAAAGGACCAGGCAGTTTTATCAGTATAATACCCAATGCTTGGAATATTTAGAATAACCATAGAATAACCCGCTACTATTGGGAAGTTCATAATTTTATGCGACGTCTGGCGGAAATATAACGCACTGCTGTAATTTCACAAACAAACGGCTTCCATTTTATGTGTGTGAATTTATCGACTTCTTTTGGTGTTGATTTAGGAAATATCATCTGAAGTTATAATTTTTCTTTATCAATAACAACAAACAATCATGGAGGCAAATCGCCCAGTGAGCCGTATAAAGTGTTTGGTGCCAAGTTGCCGCAACTCTAGGAACCGAAATCTAAATAAGTTGTCTTTCCACACGTTTCCAAAGATAAATACATCTTTGGTGGGAAACATTACGGAAAGTGGATTGAAAGAGAAAATAGACAGGTACAAGGCTTGGAATATTAAACTGAAACTACATAAATCACCACCTAGAGCGGCTTCAGGGTGTTACTTGCATTTCAAGAGAGATGATTTCTTGTTACCTGGTGAGTTTGTCTAATTTTAGGCGAAGTTATGGCGCATTTCATCATCCATGTAATGAAAGCCTCTTTGGTTCGCTAACACTACACTAAAAATGTCCTGGAACAAATATCATTGGATTTTGAAACACAACGCATCTATGTTCACATCCAATGAATGGTATTGTGCGGATATTCAAAGCATCATGAACACAGTCATATTAACCTCTTCACGAGAAAAATTTCGTACAATGAAAATATAGCAAAAAAACACCAAAATCTTGTCTAGCGGGGGCAACTGATGACTGGATTTCGGTTTGGCGCGTTATTTCGCAAATGTAAACAAGGTAACTATTTCAAAATGGTGAATAAAGTTTAACCACCACCAGCGCCCTCATCGGTCGATATTCTTCCCTATTGGTTGAAATGCCAAAAACGTCACATTTTGACAAGTGAAAAAAAGTAATCGCTGTAAAACTCTGTGAGAGCAGTCTAGCCTTCAACTTTTTCATCGTTTATTCGCATTGAGGGAAATAGTCGAAAATAATCAATTCCCTATTGAAATCACTGGAATATGAGAAAATGATAAGCATATAATGTTTTATTATGAATAATAGAATAACTTATTTTCTCCGTGTCCGGATCATATATCCATACATTTTCAATTATCATCATTTATATTCAATTCCAACGTACAGTCAAAGTCAGTTCAAGGCACTCGTATTAAGAAATTCATACCGGCCAGTGTATTTCACGTTTCAAAGCGACGGTTGTGTCAAAGTCAAGCCACAATTCTGTTTGATAGTTATAATAAATATGTTCAAGAATAATAATAATGAACTTTATTCAGACGAAATGAGTTACAATCTTTAAAAAATGCGAATAAAGTTGGTTTGGCGATAAGTGCTGTTGCACTTGTTTCGCTGTAAATGCAATTGAGTACAAAAATAGTAAAAATCTAAAATAGATGAATAGATAAACAGAATTATGTCATCCAAATGGAAATGGAAGTCGAAATTTATAAAAACAAATTCAATTACAGTCTAAATATAACATTTATATTGAAATAAAATAAATACAAAATGATAAAATGGTATAGACTGTACAAATTTAGAATATGACTGGTACACAATGAATTCATGTACTCAATAAGTGAAGGACACTTGTTTCGAGACGTAGAATCCATTATAAACCAACACCCTAACAATCAATTAAAATTAAAAGTAAGGAAATGCTCTTCAGAGAACTTCCTGCAAATATGTGCGAGCTACAACTATTGAAAATGGAAGACTCTACCTGCCGACAAATCGATGTCAAGATCGTCAAACCAATTGCCAATCAATTAGGAGCTTCTTGACGAAGGATAGCAATATTCCCAACTACAATGTTACAAGCAAGAAGAAGTCCAGAAAATAATTGGATCTTATACAATCGAAGTCCCAATATCAAATCGAACCAAATCAATATTATCGATGAGGTAGCGGTATTCGATAATAACCAAATAATATCGATTCCCGAACTAAGGCAAGACCGGAGTCCTGCAAGAATTCAGAATATGAGTTTTCAATTGGACGATGTCTACCTGGAAGGACTCCAGAACCTGAAAAATCAGCCGATTGAAAACAACCCCGAAATAACCATCAATCAAGACGGACTTCATCAATCACCCAGCATATGGACCGTGGCAATTTATTTCGCGTACAGAAGAAAACCAACAAGATGTCTTTTCAGCAGAAGAAAGAATCAAGAAGCAAATCAACTTCCTGAAATGAACCAGCCAGATGGAACGAACCTATCCCCTGTTCAACTACCCCGGTTCGCTCATCAGTTGAATTTTCAAGGGAAGGAATTATGTCACCACCTAGAAGAAATCCCGCTGGCTTAGCATACCAATACCCAATTCGGAATTATGAATAAACAGTTCTCACGGGAGCAGATATCGTCCAGACGTCACCTGGCGACTTCAGTCAGTCTTCAGTCTTAAAACTCGTAACACATTTCGTAGTTTTCTGGGTTTGAAGAATGCATATCTATGAGTTCGCTTGGTATGGATCTTGAATGGCTGCCCCTCTTGAAGGACAAATGTAATGTCACATATGAGATAATTTAACAAATGTCAATCACGAAAATTGTCTATACGAGATATTTCCATTTGAAAACGAATTTGCCTAGAAGTTTTGAGAACGGAAGCAGATTCAGTTTCCGAAACCTCAACAGATATATATATATATATATATATATATATATATATATATATATATATATATATATATCAGTTCTTATTAGTTTTTTGATAGACAAAATTTGAGTTATACGAGAAGTTGCTGCTTCTCGTATAACTCTCGTAGAACTGTTTTTCAATAGACGCAGCAACTTTTCGGAGTAGATTGAAAATCTGCCCTTCTACACTTGTATAGATTCCAATATTACTTCTTATTCTTTCAGATTGTGGTTGGTTACAAACCCAGAAAACTACGAAACAAATATTGATCCACCACAAAATAATGAAGTTCAAACAATACTTCGTAACACGTATATTTTGTAGGCATTTGACTTTTATCTTGATGAATGACTATGAATTTCACCATAAATGTACTGATACTGCATTGATAATACAATTTACATACCTCAGTGAGAGCAGAAATCACTGTTTTTCAATTGAAATGTAAATTTCGAATTCTGGTAATACACAAACATTCTATTAACTTTCATCTTTGTGGATATCGTTGAGTATCAGTAAAAAATCCCTAGTTACGACGCGAGATGTCATATTCTACACTTTGTTCGTGTGATTTCAGTACATCATGATATATCCTGTTAATCGAATGAGAGGAAATATGGATCAGTATTCATAATTTTCGAAATTGTGCGTCGCGCGTCTTCAGTACCACAACGAATGCTGAAAAAATTTGGCGAATTCATGATGGGTAGGTGCCACGTTGTTGATAATAAGAACTTGGTGGAATTCAATGCTTGGAAAACCCAGGCACGTCTCTTCTCAGAGAGAGCCGTTCTATCATCATCTATTATTCAGATGTCAGGAGTGACTGTTCCTACAAAGTCGAGTATCTAGGAATCACGATCAGTAATGATCTCTAATGGGGAAACTAGGTGAGATCGATCGCTAAAGATTCTTCCCAGAAACTTGGATTTCTATTTTGTGCGAAGAAATACTTCACTTCTCGTCAGCTTCCAATGATCTACAAGGCTCAGATACGACCTATCTTGGAATATAGTTCTCATGTATGGAGTTCGCCATCAAAACATTCATTGAAGCTTCTCGACTCTATTCAGAGAAGGGCAATCCGTATTCGCTCACAGACTCGCTCATTTCATTGGAGCATCGTAGGAAGGTCGGAGACTTGTCTCTCTTCTCTAGATCTGTTCACGGTCTGTGCTCTTCTGAATTGTTATCAATCGTTCCACCAATGGCAATATCTACACGGATGACTCGACGAGTACAGAATTCCCAACCCTCTAATGTGAACTTGGAGACCTGTCGAACCTCTCTTGCTCAGGGATTTTTTCAATAGAACAGCTGAGCTTTGGAACTCCTTGTCGAGAGAGGTTTTCGAAAATAATCGTCACTTACGATTTGGCTTTGCCAAAATAGTATTGCTCATCGAGCACAACAAGAACCCATAATATAATGATTATTTCATAAACATGAATGATCAAATTATTTGAAAAACCATCAATCTTTTTTTCGCCCCCATCCAAATTTCAATATTATTCCATTTCATCATGTATGATGTTTTTTTATACCACGAATAAATCACTGAAAACATTTTCAGAAATATTTTTTTCTATAATCGAAGACATAAGAAAGTATAAAACAACAATGAAAATAGCTGGAAAAACGGAAAACATCGCATAAAATATTCGATTTCAATTGTTACGAAAAGTAGAATTCATTGTTCGTGGTAGTGGCTAGCGTATTTCAATAATACAAATCGAAAAAACAGGGCGATTGCTGATAAAGCCGAATAGAAATGCAAAATCGCTTTCGCGGAGGGCGATTTTAAAATGCTGCTGTCGCCATGTTGTCCACAGTTTGGAAAAGGCAGCACTCCTTTTTCGTATAGTCCTGCCTTTTCCGTGTTTCGAGAAAGAATCACAATATGGAAGACTTATCATTACAGAAACTTAAAAAAAAGTTGTTTATTTTTTCATAACTTTGACATGGCAGCAGGAATTATACATATGACATTTGGGAGCTCTATCATTATAGGTTAAGAGTCTTGGCCTCTTACACTATATGGCTCAAAACTCATCTTGAAGGCAACCCTCAGAGACATTTCATTGACACACCATCTAGCTTTGATGACAAACAATCATTTTTTGTTGTCATACTTCATACTCCCATGTTCAACTATTAACGGCTGGAAACTGGAAAAATTATCAGAAACGACTATAACCAAAAATTCTTACCAATACCTTTTGATCAGTCCTAAAATCAAAATTATTACATAATATTTGATATTCTTTCAAAGTTGAGTCATTCATTTCAACGGCTTCTCGAACTCGACAGAAAAAATTGATATACCAAAAATCAGCTACATAAAAGTTGCATAATGAGAGAGAGTTCACATCATCAAAAAAAAATGTGAATAGCATAACATATCACTGAATATGATGATATAACACACGAGACATTATGGCCGCGATAAGCAATTTTTCGACAGGGAAAACATTAATTCGCAATGATTAGAAAAAATTTTATAAAATGAAGAAAAATGTATTATTCGGAATATCAATTTCAACATATTTTGTGTTTCAAGTAGGCATTGTACACAAACGGATCTCATGACACTACCACAAATACATTAATTTTGAAATGTTTCACGATTGAACTTCTTCAGTCTCAATAAATGTTTTCGGCAATCCAATCATATCTCATAAGTTCCCGTTAATAAATAACGCTTGAATCGCTTACTGCATGATTTTTGACATTTTTAAAAATAAAAATGGACTGTCCAACGAGAGCGCTGAATCATGTACTCGAGAAAATGGCTGATAAAAAAGAACGTTCTCTTTTTCGAAATTAGTGTGTTAGTTATTGGAGATGTTTTTTGGCTCGAAGAAGAAACTAGGTACTTTTATTGTTTCTATTCATTTGGTACTGAGATACTTATATAATATGACGGAGTCAGGCATCTCCAGTTTTTTACCACTTCGATTGTGTACCTTAAAGGTAAGCGTCCATAGGTACGCATCGTACGTATCGTACGGATCGTATGAAACGGATTTTAGAATTATTAGTATAGTAAGTTATGCATATGCGTCCACTGACCGGCAGCGGACGGATCGCACGTATCGGTCCGTCGGTAATGCCGATGAAATTGATCGAAGGGGCAACTTTTCCGACTGGTGCGGATGACGTCATGCGGATTGCCGATAAATGGACGCATGTTGCAACAGGTAGTCACTGCTAGCCTCACAGATCATTTAAATTTTGTTACATTTCGACACACGTACACACACACACACGTGCTTCAATTATAATTGGTATTACGCATATCATGGACATTGCAAGACTAATCACAATTGTACAAGAGTACGAAGAGTTGTACAATTTAAAACACCCTCATTATTCGAATCAACAAAGACGAGATAATATTTGGGAAGAAATTGGAAAAAGATTAAATCAAACTGGTTAGTTTATTCATATTTCAATATATGTAAGATACAAAATTTAGGTACATACAAAATATTCAGTTAACTGTATCATAGAGTCACGTGAACCTCCTTCCAGCTCGAACTCTCCTTAATTGCCATTCTACTGACCCTTCTGCTGAATTGAAATAATTTTTGTTCTATATGAAGAAAATCCTCACAAAATCCTTACATTTTATCAAATCCTCACAAAATACCCGCACGATTCGAAATTCCGCACAATGTGCGGAATTCCGCACACATTGGCATCACTGTTCACAACGAAAATGCGAATGTTACATACAAGCCGACCGTCGCATCGGCAATCCGATCGCTACGGATACAGTGGACGCACTACCACAGCCCAGATTCTATTTCACGAATTCGATTATCGACTTGTTTAGAATATGCGTATATTTTCGGTACAGCGCATGCTACAGTCACAGTCTGAGCTACTCGACAATCGAATTCGTGAAATAGAATCTGGGGGCACAAATCAATCCGTTTCATACGATCCGTACGATACGTACGATGCGTACCTATGGACGCTTACCTTAACGGGGATCTGACCATTTCAACTTTTTTATATCTTATTACATCTGAAGTATTGACGTTCAGGAAGAATATACCTTATTTTTGGTATTATCTTAGGATTGAGTTGGAAATTAGCTGCTGCTGGCATCTGTATAATATAATATCTCATCATCATTCTCGACTCATCAATTAATTGCACATTGAAGTATGTAATTCATCGCGATAATCAATAATACTAGCTAAATTCAAACAACACATTGGAAAGGAAATGCAAAAATCACTTGACAAACTTCAATCACAAATCTCAGAGATGATTCTGCTCATGAGAATGGTGAAGAAGATTGATGTGAAGCGACAATATATTTTGTGTCGTTCAAAAATTGTGTTGTTATTTTCGAAACGATATATGCCGCTTCTATATTATCTATAGCAAGCTTCAGCAACTAGGCCCCAGTGGACCATTTTCGCATATCCCGGAATCTTAACTCGCCCCCTGACGGATACCTGTTCGAACCTCTTCGACCTTCTTATAAAGGCCAGAATATCCTCTGATGATTGCAAAGAGTGTAATTCCTTTATAGGGACGGCTCTGAATACGTCGAAAGGTGGAAAAATTCACCAACTCCCGGAACTGTAGGACCTATATTTATAATTTTAACGGGATGGTTGAAATAAGGCCAAAAATAGGTAGCTGGCTTCTGCAAGCCACTCACTTGGTCAAAAAATTTTGTTAACATAGTAAATATGGAAAATGAAGAATGATAAAATTCAGTCACTTACTGGAAAGAGGAATGGACAATATTCCGGTGGAAAAAAAATTATCGCATTATCTCCTTAATAATACAATAGTTGAGACAACTTATTTTTCGACTTGAACATGAATATTGCAAGTGTGATATTTGTCTGTAAATCTGATATATTTTTTCCCTTGAAGATATTCTTGAGAATTCTGCTCGAAAATGTGCTTGTTTATTAAATTTTTTCTTTACTAATTTCAATTGATATTTTTCAATTATTTAGGACTTGTTCATGGAGATATACATGTAACAAACAAAGTTTCGATCGCAGGAGACAGTTGTGTGTATACTGATAATTGAATTTTATAATTTTGTTAATACCCAATCCATAAAAAGTTGAGGAGTTTAGCCTTTTTTATTTACACAACAGAAATCCATTTTGAAGCTCCCCAGATTCACTGATTAATAGGTATCACACAATTTTCGAGTAGGAAAAAAATGGAGACTATTTCATAGGTGAATGAAAAACTGCGATCCATTTTTCCACCTGATAATTGTTCAATCATCTTGCGAGTGGCTGGCGAAAGCCAGACTATATTTCAGCCATATGTTTGCTTCCTCTCTAAAAATTATGTATCGGTCCTATAGTTATGCATGTCGGAACATTCCTCTTGGATTTTTTCTTTTTTTGTGTTTCTTCTTTAATTTCTAAAATCTCCATTAGTTCCTAAGATTTGAAGAAACACCAAACATCCATTTTTTTACTCACTTGTTTCTATCTTTCACAATTGTTGCGAACGGTACTTTGCTCTTTTCAAAAATCATCCATATGCCATTTCGATTCCAACCTCATTCATATTTTCTCTGATAGCTGTAAAAAAGTGATTGAAAAGGCACTTGTTAACTGGAATATAAACTATGTGAGAAAACAACTAGATTAAGCCAAAATTAGAAGAGAAGATATATAAAAAAAAGATATATGCATTTTCAGATTTTATGTTAGGAGAAGTATGGTTTTCGAAAACAGCTACAATCAATTTCGGTTATTTTCGTTTTTAATTCCTGGCCATAGCACAGATTTTCTGATAGAGTAAGATCCCAGAGCAATCAGACATAACGTATTTTCACACGGATGAAACCTGAAGTTTTCAGTAGCGTCTCGTGTGCCTTGAATACCTACGCGGTTTGTGGAACTTGCCGAGTGACACCTGGGCAGGTACCAGGTGAGAAAGGTTACTAAAAATAAGAATTATTTTACTTAAATTCACATGGCTGATTTTTATATATGTCATGTAGAATATTATTTTAAAGTAATATCATAAGTGTCAGACACTTTTGATGGACCAGAGCTTTTATCAGACGCTTTTAAGCTACCCAAAAAATAAATGAACTTTACTTATTTTTACATGTCTGATTTTTTAATATGTTATTGAAGTATTTATTTAAAAGTTATATTCAATCAGTAAGACAAATTAGAGTGACCAAACATCCCCTAAGACAAAAATTATTCAGCCAGAAGTATGAGGGCGAGAGTACTATGTATGCGCTTCAGAGTGAATGAGACGTCCATAATAACTCGGTTTCCCTTCTCAAACTCACCATCTGTTTCAATCTACTGTGTATGTGCTGTTTGTGTGTAATATAACTTATAGTATACAGTATAGTCAGTGTTGTTTTTTAAGGCACAATTGTGCCAAAAGGGGCACTATGGTAAGCACTTTGAGAAATTGGTCGAAAGCGGGCACAATTTTAAGATTCCGTATTTTCGTGGTTCCGTGGTCATTTTCACTTGTCTAAATTCTCACTCTTCATTTCATTTTCCTCAACAATCCTGTTTCCTGAGAGTATGAAATTTAAAAATTATGATTTCTATGCAATATATACATGATTTCTCAACGTTCATATTGGTAAACATTAAAAAATGAAGCTTCATGTAGTATTTGATATGCAATTGATGGAATTCCGCAGGTTTCTGGGGCCAAAATTGCCTCCTTTGGGGCTTTGGACAAACCGTCTACTTTTTGCGAGGACAAACGCTAAATCGAATGTGACTCAAGTGTCAATTTTTCATATTTATAATATATTATTGAATATATTTATATTTTTACGATGCAGAAAAACTCAAAGTCGTCTCCACAATTTAATATTTGAAAGGTGTTCAGTACGGTGATTCAGTACATGTTTCGAACCTACATAGGTTCATCATCAGCTGAATTTACATTGAATTCTACAATAAAGGAAGAGTAATATAATATTAGTTGATAAATGAAGTATAAAATTTACTTACATGGAGATGAAAAAAATAGCAAATTCACATGGTGAAGTTCAAAAGGACATAAAAAATTTGGTTGGGTTAGGTTATTTTTCTAATATTGCATATTGGGCATAAGGGCTCCAAGCCCCCCAATCTTTAATGTATTTATGGTATTAGGGATGTCCCAAATTACCCTAATATCAAATTAATCATAATTGTCACTACCAAATTTTTTATGTCCGTTTGAACTTCACCATGTGAATTTGCTATTTTTTTCATCTCCATGTAAGTAAATTTTATACTCCATTCATCAACTAATATTATATTACTCTTCCTTTATTGTAGAATTCAATGTAAATTCAGCTGATGATGAACCTATGTAGGTTCGAAACATGTACTGAATCACCATACTGAACACCTTTCAAATATTAAATTGTGGAGACGACTTTGAGTTTTTCTGCATCGTTAAAATATAAATATATTCAATAATATATTATAAATATGGAAAATTGCCACTTGAGTCACATTCGAGTTAGCGTTTGTCCTCGCAAAAAGTAGACGGTTTGTCCATACTACATGAAGCTCCATTTTTTAATGTTTACCAATCTGAACGTTGAGAAATCATTTATATATTGCATAGAAATCATAATTTTTAAATTTCATACTAACAGGAAACAGGATTGTTGAGGAAAATGAAATGAAAAGTGAGAATTTTGACAAGTGAAAATGACCACGGAACCACGAAAATACGGAATCTTAAAATTGTGCCCGTTTTCGACCAATTTCTCAAAGTACTTACCATAGTGCCCCTTTTTGCACAATTGTGCCTTAAAAAACAACACTGACTATACAGTATACTATAAGTTATATTACACACAAACAGCACATACACAGTAGATTGAAACAGATGGTGAGTTTGAGAAGGGAAACCGAGTTATCATGGACGTCTCATTCACTCTGAAGCGCATGCATAGTACTCTCGCCCTCATACTTCTGGCTGAATAATTTTTGTCTTAGGGGATGTTTGGTCACTCTAATTTGTCTTAATGATTGAATATAACTTTTAAATAAATACTTCAATAACATATTGAAAAATCAGACATGTAAAAATAAGTAAAGTTCATTTATTTTTTGGGTAGCTTAAAAGCGTCTGATAAAAGCTCTAGTCCATCAAAAGTGTCTGACACTTATGATATTACTTTAAAATAATATTCTACATGACATATATAAAAATCAGCCATGTGAATTTAAGTAAAATAATTCTTATTTTTAGTTACCTTTCTCACCTGGTACCTGCCCAGGTGTCACTCGGCAAGTTCCACAAAGCGCGTAGGTATTCAAGGCACACAAGACGCTACTGAAAACTTCAGGTTTCATCCGTGTGAAAATAAGTTATGTCTGATTGCTCTGGGATCTTGGACTATGATAGGATTCAGTCAACAGCCAAGATGTCAATTTGAGTTAATTTATTATACAGTAAAAGTCTAGTGTTTTTCGAACCGAAGAGAAGCAGTCAAGTCGGCCACCTCAATTCCATAAACGTTTCAAGATTTGAATGAAGCCGACCCAACAAATTTATTAACAAAAATAACATCGATATACTGTTTGGAGGTCTTTATTCCACCACAACTTGAAATTAATTACACTTGTATAGATTCCAATATTGATTCTTGATATTTCTAGATCTCAGCGGGTTACTCACCCAAGAAATCTAGGAAGAAATCATTGACATGAAACTTAAAATATAAACAATACTCATTGAAATTTTTTACAGATTCTGAAGAAATATGTAGCTGAAAGTATCAACGATTCAAACGACAATTACGATTTCAACTGTGGATCAACTGGAATATTCGATAACCCACATGATTTGGAATGCAGAAGTTACTATGTATGCAATAAACTTGTTTCATCGTACACAAATCAGTACTTGATATGCCCACGAGGAACATTATTTGATCCACTATTCCGATTTTGTAGTCCATTTTATACTTGTCAACGATCCAGGGATATCGACGAAGTAATAACAGAATATAACACTACATCAATATCATCATCATCGAACTCTGCAGGAAAAAGATGTATTTACATTGCAGAAACAACACATTTCATTTGCGTTACCAAAGGACGTTTTCCTAATTTGAATGATCCAACCTGTCAGACGTACTACCTCTGCAATATGCTGAAAAATGGCTCCTTTGTACAAACGCTTTATAAATGCCCGAAAACATCTTTCTTCAATGTTCCAGAACAAGTATGTGATGTCAACTATCAATGTCCATGCACCGTCTCCACCAGCACGACAATTCTGTCGACAATCACCGAGGAGCCGTCGACATCTCCGAGAGACGATACTAGTAGAACAACAGGTTTCATTAGTGAGATTTCAACGACATCATCTACAACCACTGTGGGAGAGACCTGTACCTACATTGCTGATACATCATATTTCACTTGCAGTAGCAAGGGAAGATACCCGAATTTGAATGATCTCACCTGTCAGACTTACTACCTCTGCAATCTGCTGAAGAACGGCTCCTATGTACAAACGCTTTATAAATGCCCGCCAGCATCTTTCTTCAATACTCCAGAACAAGTATGTGATGTCAACTATCAATGTCCATGCACCGTATCGACCAGCACGACAATTCTGTCGACAATCACCGAGGAGCCGTCGACATCTCCGAGGGACGATACTAGGACAACGGCAAGTTTCACTAGTGAGGTTTCAACGACATCATCTACAACCACTGTGGGAGAGACATGTACCTACATTGCCGATACATCATATTTCACTTGCAGTAACGAAGGGAGATATCCAAATTTGAATGATCCCACCTGTCAGACGTACTACCTCTGCAATCTACTGAAGAACGGCTCCTATGTACAAACGCTTTATAAATGCCCGCCAGCATCTTTCTTCAATACTCCAGAACAAGTATGTGATGTCAACTATCAATGTCCATGCACCGTATCAACCAGCACGACAATTCTGTCGACAATCACCGAGGAGCCGTCGACATCTCCGAGGGACGATACTAGGACAACGGCAAGTTTCACTAGTGAGGTTTCAACGACATCATCTACAACCACTGTGGGAGAGACATGTACCTACATTGCCGATACATCATATTTCACTTGCAGTAGCAAGGGAAGATACCCGAATTTGAATGATCTCACCTGTCAGACTTACTACCTCTGCAATCTGCTGAAGAACGGCTCCTATGTACAAACGCTTTATAAATGCCCGCCAGCATCTTTCTTCAATACTCCAGAACAAGTATGTGATGTCAACTATCAATGTCCATGCACCGTATCGACCAGCACGACAATTCTGTCGACAATCACCGAGGAGCCGTCGACATCTCCGAGGGACGATACTAGGACAACGGCAAGTTTCACTAGTGAGGTTTCAACGACATCATCTACAACCACTGTGGGAGAGACATGTACCTACATTGCCGATACATCATATTTCACTTGCAGTAACGAAGGGAGATATCCGAATTTGAATGATCCCACCTGTCAGACGTACTACCTCTGCAATCTACTAAAGAACGGCTCCTATGTACAAACACTTTATAAATGCCCGAAAACATCTTTCTTCAATGCTCCAGTACAAGTATGTGATGTCAACTATCAATGTCCATGCACCGTTTCCACTAGCACGACAATTCTATCGACAATCACCGAGGAGCCGTCGACATCTCCGAGAGACGATACTAGTACAACGGCAAGTTTCACTAGTGAGGTTTCAACGACATCATCTACAGCCACTGTGGGAGAGACCTGTACCTACATTGCTGATACATCATATTTCACTTGCAGTAGCAAGGGAAGATACCCGAATTTGAATGATCTCACCTGTCAGACTTACTACCTCTGCAATCTGCTGAAGAACGGCTCCTATGTACAAACGCTTTATAAATGCCCGCCAGCATCTTTCTTCAATACTCCAGAACAAGTATGTGATGTCAACTATCAATGTCCATGCACCGTATCGACCAGCACGACAATTCTGTCGACAATCACCGAGGAGCCGTCGACATCTCCGAGGGACGATACTAGGACAACGGCAAGTTTCACTAGTGAGGTTTCAACGACATCATCTACAACCACTGTGGGAGAGACATGTACCTACATTGCCGATACATCATATTTCACTTGCAGTAACGAAGGGAGATATCCAAATTTGAATGATCCCACCTGTCAGACGTACTACCTCTGCAATCTACTGAAGAACGGCTCCTATGTACAAACGCTTTATAAATGTCCGCCAGCATCTTTCTTCAATACTCCAGAACAAGTATGTGATGTCAACTATCAATGTCCATGCACCGTATCCACTAGCACGACAATTCCTTCGACAATCACCGAGGAGCCGTCGACATCTCCAAGAGACGATACTAGTGGAACAACAGGTTTCATTAGTGAGGTTTCAACGACATCATCTACAGCCACTGTGGGGAAGACCTGTACCTACATTGCTGATACATCATATTTCACTTGCAGTAGCAAGGGAAGATACCCGAATTTGAATGATCTCACCTGTCAGACTTACTACCTCTGCAATCTGCTGAAGAACGGCTCCTATGTACAAACGCTTTATAAATGCCCGCAAACATCTTTCTTCAATGCACCAAAACAAGTATGTGATGTCAAGTATCAATGTCCATGCACCGTATCCACCAGCACGACAATTCTGTCGACAATCACCGAGGAGCCGTTGACATCTCCGAGAGACGAAATTAGTACAACGGCAAGTTTCACAAGTGAGGTTTCAACGACATCATCTACAACCACTGTGAGGGAGACCTGTACCTACATTGCTGATACATCATATTTCACTTGCAGTAGCAAGGGAAGATACCCGAATTTGAATGATCTCACCTGTCAGACTTACTACCTCTGCAATCTGCTGAAGAACGGCTCCTATGTACAAACGCTTTATAAATGCCCGCAAAAATCTTTCTTCAATGCACCAGAACAAGTATGTGATGTCAACTATCAATGTCCATGCACTGTATCCACTAGCACGACAATTCTGTCGACAATCACCGAGGAGCCGTCGACATCTCTGAGAGACGATACTAGTGGAACAACAGGTTTCATTAGTGAGGTTTCAACGACATCTTCTACAGCCACTGTGGGGAAGACCTGTACCTACATTGCTGATACATCATATTTCACTTGCAGTAGCAAGGGAAGATACCCGAATTTGAATGATCTCACCTGTCAGACTTACTACCTCTGCAATCTGCTGAAGAACGGCTCCTATGTACAAACGCTTTATAAATGCCCGCCAGCATCTTTCTTCAATACACCAGAACAAGTATGTGATGTCAACTATCAATGTCCATGCACCGTATCAACCAGCACGACAATTCTGTCGACAATCACCGAGGAGCCGTCGACATCTCCGAGGGACGATACTAGGACAACGGCAAGTTTCACTAGTGAGGTTTCAACGACATCATCTACAACCACTGTGGGAGAGACATGTACCTACATTGCTGATACATCATATTTCACTTGCAGTAACGAAGGGAGATATCCGAATTTGAATGATCCCACCTGTCAGACGTACTACCTCTGCAATCTACTGAAGAACGGCTCCTATGTACAAACGCTTTATAAATGCCCGCAAAAATCTTTCTTCAATGCACCAGAACAAGTATGTGATGTCAACTATCAATGTCCATGCACCGTATCAACCAGCACGACAATTCTGTCGACAATCACCGAGGAGCCGTCGACATCTCCGAGAGACGAAATTAGTACGACGGCAAGTTTCACTAGTGAGGTTTCAACGACATCATCTACAACCACTGTGGGAGAGACATGTACCTACATTGCTGATACATCATATTTCACATGCAGTAACGAAGGGAGATATCCGAATTTGAATGATCCCACCTGTCAGACGTACTACCTCTGCAATCTACTGAAGAACGGCTCCTATGTACAAACGCTTTATAAATGCCCGCAAACATCTTTCTTCAATGCACCAGAACAAGTATGTGATGTCAAGTATCAATGTCCATGCACCGTATCCATCAGCACGACAATTCTGTCGACAATCACCGAGGAGCCGTTGACATCTCCGAGAGACGATACTAGTACAACGGCAAGTTTCACTAGTGAGGTTTCAACGACATCATCTACCGCCACTGTGGGGAAGACCTGTACCTACATTGCTGATACATCATATTTCACTTGCAGTAGCAAGGGAAGATACCCGAATTTGAATGATCTCACCTGTCAGACTTACTACCTCTGCAATCTGCTGAAGAACGGCTCCTATGTACAAACGCTTTATAAATGCCCGCCAGCATCTTTCTTCAATACTCCAGAACAAGTATGTGATGTCAACTATCAATGTCCATGCACCGTATCAAACAGCACGACAATTCTGTCGACAATCACCGAGGAGCCGTCGACATCTCCGAGGGACGATACTAGGACAACGGCAAGTTTCACTAGTGAGGTTTCAACGTCATCATCTACAACCACTGTGGGAGAGACATGTACCTACATTGCTGATATATCATATTTCACTTGCAGTAACGAAGGGAGATATCCGAATTTGAATGATCCCACCTGTCAGACGTACTTCCTCTGCAATCTACTGAAGAACGGCTCCTATGTACAAACGCTTTATAAATGCCCGCAAACATCTTTCTTCAATGCTCCAGTACAAGTATGTGATGTCAACTATCAATGTCCATGCACCGTTTCCACCAGCACGACAATTCTGTCGACAATCACCGAGGAGCCGTCGACATCCCCGAGGGACGATACTAGGACAACGGCAAGTTTCACTAGTGAGGTTTCAACGACATCATCTACAACCACTGTGGGAGAGACATGTACCTACATTGCTGATACGACATATTTCACTTGCAGTAGCGAAGGAAGATATCCGAATTTGAATGATCCCACCTGTCAGACGTACTACCTCTGCAATCTACTGAAGAACGGCTCCTATGTACAAACGCTTTATGAATGCCCGCAAACATCTTTCTTCAATGCTCCAGTACAAGTATGTGATGTCAACTATCAATGTCCATGCACCGTTTTCACCAGCACGACAATTCTGTCGACAATCACCGAGGAGCCGTCGACATTTCCGAGAGACGATACTAGTGGAACAACAGGTTTCATTAGTGAGGTTTCAACGACATCATCTTCAACCACTGTGGGAGAGACCTGTACCTACATTGCTGATACATCATATTTCACCTGCAGTACCAAGGGAAGATACCCGAATTTGAATGATCTCACCTGTCAGACTTACTACCTCTGCAATCTGCTGAAGAACGGCTCCTATGTACAAACGCTTTATAAATGCCCGCAAACATCTTTCTTCAATGCACCAGAACAAGTATGTGATGTCAACTATCAATGTCCATGCACCGTATCCACTAGCACGACAATTCTGTCGACAATCACCGAGGAGCCGTCGACATCTCCGAGAGACGATACTAGTACAACGGCAAGTTTCACTAGTGAGGTTTCAACGACATCATCTACAACCGCTGTGGAAGAGACATGTACCTACATTGCTGATACATCATATTTCACTTGCAGTAGCGAAGGAAGATATCCGAATTTGAATGATCCCACCTGTCAGACGTACTACCTCTGCAATCTACTGAAGAACGGCTCCTATGTACAAACGCTTTATAAATGCCCGCAAACATCTACCTTCAATGCTCCAGTACAAGCATGTGATGTCAGCTATCAATGTCCATGCACCGTTTCCACCAGCACGACAATTCTGTCGACAATCACCGAGGAGCCGTTGACATCTCCGAGAGACGATACTAGGACAACGGCAAGTTTCACTGGTGAGGTTTCAACGACATCATCTACAACCACTATGGGCGAGACATGTACCTACATTGCTGATACATCATATTTCACTTGCAGTAGCGAAGGAAGATATCCGAATTCGAATGATCCCACCTGTCAGACGTACTACCTCTGCAATCTACTGAAGAACGGCTCCTATGTACAAACACTTTATAAATGCCCAAAAACATCTTTCTTCAATGCTCCAGTACAAGTATGTGATGTCAACTATCAATGTCCATGCACCGTTTCCACTGGCACGACAATTCTATCGACAATCACCGAGGAGCCGTCGACATCTCCAAGAGACGATACTAGTACAACGGCAAGTTTCACTAGTGAGGTTTCAACGACATCAACTACAACCACTGTAGGAGAGACATGTACCTACATTGCTGATACATCATATTTCACTTGCAGTAGCGAAGGAAGATATCCGAATTTGAATGATCCCACCTGTCAGACGTACTACCTCTGCAATCTACTGAAGAACGGCTCCTATGTACAAACGCTTTATAAATGCCCGCAAACATCTTTCTTCAATGCTCCAGTACAAGTATGTGATGTCAACTATCAATGTCCATGCACCGTTTCCACCAGCACGACAATTCTGTCGACAATCACCGAGGAGCCGTCGACATCTCCAAGAGACGATACTAGTACAACGGCAAGTTTCACTAGTAAGGTTTCAAGGACATCAACTACAACCACTGTAGGAGAGACATGTACCTACATTGCTGATACATCATATTTCACTTGCAGTAGCGAAGGAAGATATCCGAATTTGAATGATCCCACCTGTCAGACCTACCACCTCTGCAATCTTCTGAAGAACGGCTCCTATGTACAAACGCTTTATAAATGCCCGCAAACATCTTTCTTCAATGCTCCAGTACAAGTATGTGATGTCAACTATCGATGTCCATGCACCGTTTCCACCAGCACGACAATTCTGTCGACAATCACCGAGGAGCCGTTGACATCTCCGAGAGACGAAATTAGTACGACGGCAAGTTTCACTAGTGAGGTTTCAACGACATCATCCATAACCACTATGGGAGATACATGTACCTACATTGCTGATACATCATATTTCACCTGCAGTAGCAAGGGAAGATACCCGAATTTGAATGATCTCACCTGTCAGACTTACTACCTCTGCAATCTGCTGAAGAACGGCTCCTATGTACAAACGCTTTATGAATGCCCGCCAGCATCTTTCTTCAATACTCCAGAACAAGTATGTGATGTCAACTATCAATGTCCATGCACCGTATCCAACAGCACAATTCTGTCGACAATCACCGAGGGGCCGTTGACATCTCTGAGAGACGAAATTAGTACAACGGCAAGTTTCACTAGTGAAGTTTCAACGACATCATCTACAACCACTGTGGGGGAGACATGTACCTACATTAGTGATACATCATATTTTACTTGCAGTAGCGAAGGAAGATATCCGAATTTGAATGATCCCACCTGTCAGACGTACTACCTCTGCAATCTACTGAAGAACGGCTCCTATGTACAAACGCTTTATAAATGCCCGCAAACATCTTTCTTCAATGCTCCAGTACAAGTATGTGATGTCAACTATCAATGTCCATGCACTGTTTCCACCAGCACGACAATTCTGTCGACAATCACCGAGGAGCCGTCGACATATCCGAGAGACGATACTAGTGGAACGACAGGTTTCATTAGTGAGGATTCAACGACATCATTTTCAACCACTGTGGGAGAGACCTGTACCTACATTGCTGATACATCATATTTCACTTGCAGTAGCAAGGGAAGATACTCGAATTTGAATGATCTCACCTGTCAGACTTACTACCTCTGCAATCTGCTGAAGAACGGCTCCTATGTGCAAACGCTTTATAGATGCCCGCAAACATCTTTTTTCAATGCACCAGAACAAGTATGTGATGTCAACTATCAATGTCCATGCACCGTATCCACTAGCACGACAATTCTGTCGACAATCACCGAGGAGCCGTCGACATCTCCGAGAGACGATACTAGTACAACGGCAAGTTTCACTAGTGAGGTTTCAACGACATCAACTACAACCACTGTGGGAGAGACATGTACCTCTAGTGCTGATACATCATATTTCACTTGCAGTAGCAAGGGAAGATACCCGAATTTGAATGATCTCACCTGTCAGACTTACTACCTCTGCAATCTGCTGAAGAACGGCTCCTATGTACATACGCTTCATAAATGCCCGCAAACATCTTTCTTCAATGCTCCAGTACAAGTTTGTGATGTCAACTATCAATGTCCATGCACCGTATCCACCAGCACGACAATTCTGTCGATAATCACCGAGGAGCCGTCGACATCTCCGAGAGACGATACTAGTACAACGGCAAGTTTCACTAGTGAGGTTTCAACGACATCAACTACAACCACTGTGGGAGAGACATGTACCTCTAGTGCTGATACATCATATTTCACTTGCAGTAGCAAGGGAAGGTACCCGAATTTGAATGATCCCACCTGTCAGACTTACTACCTCTGCAATCTGCTGAAGAACGGCTCCTATGTACAAACGCTTTATAAATGCCCGCAAACCTCTTTCTTCAATGCCCAAGAACAAGTATGTGACCCCAACTATCACTGCCCGTGCACCGAAAAGTCGATGACAACTGAAATTAGAGAAGTCACTACAGAAAAGCAAATTAGAATAACAGAAAATTCCTATGAAGCTGTCTCAACCACTATGACATCATTTACGTCTGCCTTTGAGGCATGTGTATACGTTTCAACCCCATCACACTTTACATGCAGTCTAAATTATCCCACCTGTCAAATATACTACATCTGCAACCTGATCAGGAATGGTACATTGATCCAAAATTTATATAGATGTCCAGAAATGGCTGCCTTCAATTCATCAGCACATGCCTGTGATGTTTTTTATGAGTGCCCCTGCGGGTATGCGACGAGTACAGAAACCCTGAATGATATGACAGACGACTCTGGTGCAGTGAATGAAATCACAGATGACAACATATCCGAGGATAACGATGCTTCTCCTTTCTTTTGTCCCGCTGCAGGTATATACGAAGATATTGATGATTTGAAATGTCAACACTTTTATATTTGTATACGGTTCATTTCGTCATATATATCGATTTACTCGAAATGCCCAAGAGGTACCTTCTACGATCCCATGTTCCGATTGTGCACTCCCGATTATTTCTGTCCAAATTACTCAAAGTCAACCACGGAGAACATTGAATCCATTTCGCTTTCTTCTAGTTCTGCATCATATACACCAAAAACAACCGAAAATCACGCGGCCACGGTAACAGAACCTTCCACAACGGAATCGAACATATTTCATTCCGACTTCTTCTGCCCTTCAACCGGTATATTCGAAGACCCAGAAGACATTGGTTGCAAACATTTCTATATATGTGTACGATCCTCAATTTCATACTTATCCATCCATACGGCATGTCCAAAAGGCACTTTGTTTGATCCGTTATTTCGATTGTGTAGTCCATTTTATTCATGTACACTTTCACATGAACATGCGACAGATCACTTCCAAAAAACAATCATCACAGAGAGAGAACAGAACAGTACTGAAAATCGATTATCAACAGAGGCCGTTTCTTCACCAGACCGTTGCCATTACAATGAAGAGATAGCGTATTTCACTTGCATTACCGAGGGTAGACACCCAAATCTGAATGATCCCTTATGTCGAACATATTTCGAGTGTGATTCACAGAGGGATGGTTCCTTCGTCCAAACGCTTCATGAGTGTCCATCAATATCAATCTTCAATCCTCAGTCACAAATGTGCGATATTGACTTCGTTTGCCCATGCAGTAGTAACACAAAGAGTATCACAAATGAAATTACGGAGCCTTCGAATAATGACGAAAATATTAGTGATTACGTCTTTACTTGCTCCTCATCAGGAATATTCGAAGACGTTACGGATTCACGTTGCGAGCATTTTTATGTCTGTATTCGTACCCTACTGTCATATATAACTATTCGTTCGATATGTCCAAGTGGTACCTTTTTTGACCCATTTTTTCGCTCTTGTAGCGCATTTTATTCATGTCCCCATCTCTCAACACCTAGTACTACCGTTTCTCCACGACCCTCATACCGGTGTACGGAAGTCAAAGAGTCAGAAGATTTCTCTTGCAGTACAGATGGAAAGTATCCCAACTTGAATGACGTCTCGTGTCGAACTTACTACTTCTGTAACATGCTGAAGAATGGATCATTTGTCCAAACATATAATGAATGTCTAGAAAATACATATTTCAACCCGGCCTCACATCTATGTGAAGTCAACTATGTATGCCCCTGTAATGAGGCTATTACTGTTTCTACAAAAAGTGAAATTGAAACAACGGTGTCCATGACACCTACCGACGGAATTGACAATTTTGGTTTCATTTGCGCTTCAACAGGAATATTTGAGGACGTTAGGGACTCGAAGTGCGAGCATTTCTATGTCTGTATACGATCTCTGTTGACCTATATTTCCATATACGCGACGTGTCCAGAAGGGACTTCTTTTGATCCACTATTGAGATTGTGTAGTCCACTATATTCTTGTCCACATCCAACCAAAATGAAGGATGATATTCATGAAGTTACCGCAACTGAAGGAATCTCTCCTCACATTGGTCAGTTACCAACTGAATCATCAGCATATACTACTATAACGGACCAGTGTGTCTTTTTCAATGATCCAGCATACTTATCTTGTAGTATTCAAGGTCGATATTCGAACTTGAATGATTTCACCTGTCGAACATACTATTCATGTGATTTGCAAGAAAATGGTTCTTTTGTTCGAACGCTTCATGAATGCCCAATAACGTTGAATTTCAATCCACAGTCACAAGAATGTGATGTCAACTATGAATGTCCCTGCACGAGTACTACCAGAACAATACATACTACTGGAATTTCAGAGCAGCAAAAAAATGAAATAACTATGTCCACAACATCTGTAGAAAGAAATAACTGGTTTGTCTGTCCTTTGACGGGTATATTCGAAGATATTGAGGATATGAATTGTAAAAAATTCTATATTTGTTCTAGATCATTTTTGGTATACACTTCCCTGCATTTGACATGCCCTTTGGGTACCTATTTCGATCCATCACTGAGTTTGTGTAATCCTCTATACTCCTGTCCGCGTTCATTGAAATCATACACTGGTGTGATACAACTAACATCACCAACCCCGTACTCTTCACCATACCATTGTGGTGGAAATTCAGTCAATTTTAGATGTTCAAGTGTGGGGAGATATCCGAACTCAAATGATAGCACTTGCAGATCTTATTATCTCTGCTCCCTGAAAGAAGTTGGTATTTACTCAAAAAACATATACCAATGTCCAGAATTCCTTCACTTCAACCCAATCCTACGAATTTGCGATTTCAGTTATATATGTCCTTGCGACATTACAAAAAATAGAGCAGTCCGATCGATCGATAACAAAGAGTTAGTCGGCATAAACGCTATCACTAGTACTGTCAAAAATGAACAAATAGAAAGAAAGATGAATCTGACTTTATTGAGCACCTCTAGAAGAGAATGTGTAAACAAAGAAAATGCACAACCATTTTCTTGTATCAATAGAGGTAGATATGCGAATTGGAACGATTCCTCCTGCCAAACTTATTATCTTTGCGTATTGTTGAGAAGAGGTTCATTTGTGAAAACGCTCTATAAATGTCCGAGGGGTTCCTATTTCAACCCAATGAAACAAGTTTGTGATGTCAACTACGAATGTCTTTGTAGCATTACGAAGAGTAGACTGAGGAGATCAATAGCAGGAAACAAAGCTGGTATAAATGAGGCAATCCAAATTACGAAAAAGCAACAATCGGAGATGACGGTGTGTGCATACAGTGCCGATTCACCGACCTTCACTTGCAATAGTCGGGGAAGATATCCAAACAGGAATGATCCGACTTGTCGAAAATACTATCTTTGTGTACCGCTGAGGAGTGGCTCCTTTACACAGGGCTCATATATATGTCCCCGGGGATCTTTCTTCAATCCAATAAAACAAGTTTGTGATATGGATTACAAATGTCACTGTGGCAATAAAAAGAATTAAACAGGAAAATCATCGGGTGAGGGAGATTCTGGTATAGAACATACAATGAATTCAGGAGAGGAAACAAAGAAGAGCATTATGTGAATTTTGAAAATTCCATATAGTATTTCATGAAATTTTACAAGTTTGAACTAAACTGAATCTGCTGATGAGTTATTCAAGGGTTTGCTGATAATTGTTTCAGTTTAATTTATTATTGTAGTTGAAAAATTCCAATATTCAACAAGATCATGTGATGAAAGTTTCTGAATAGGATTTTTATTGGTAAATTTTCACTGATAGGTTTGGAGGAATTAGTTTCCTTGTAGGTTCTATCCATATTTTTTTCATTCATCGCATAGTTCACGAATAAAAAGTTTTTGATATATTTTATATCATGTGGACAGTTATGAAATTTTTTGTGTTTATAAGTAATTTGATAACTGTATTTGATAGTTCGCTTTTGTCATCATGGGTGGATGTGTTGTTAATGGAAACCTCTATTATGTAAAAAAACAAAACATTTTTTCCATATAGAAGATAAGTTATAATATTTCGAAGAATTTCATTTTCCTTGTTTGAAGAAAAAATAGCATTTGTATTTAATCATGAGATAAAGTGATTCCTGTGATTCGCATGGTTGGCAGACTCCTCCAGTCAATTCTCATGCTGATCTCACGAAACATCACATTTTCTCCTAATAATTTTCTTATTTGTCTATGTGACTGTCGATTGACGAATCATACCGGAAAACAATATTGTTCATCTCGAATGATAAGACATTTTTTTCGATTTTTATTTCGGGTGCAAGTTGATTGAATGTCAATGACGAAACGTCAATTGATGAGTCAATCTAAAGTTGTGAAAGATGGATAATCTAAAGTAAATCTAGAGGTTCCGATGATACCAGTGGACAGATTCATCTAGTTCTTATATCTAAAAATGAATGAATATATATAAGAATAATATAGTATTGTATAAATATTTGTAAGAACATAATTATTTTTTTACTTGAATTACGGCAATATTGTATGTTTATTGCTTGGGTTGAATAAAATGCATTAAAAAAGTGTTGCATCTCTGTACAATATTTCACTATCAACCGCATTGATATCTTCAACACTCATTTGTAGAATAGAAGAAATCCTTTGTTTCTTCAATGTGATCTTTATCCTATCTTGTTATATGGTTATCTCACATCCGATGAGGACACTCCCATATCTCAGAAGAAAAACCACAAAGTTAAGCTCAGCAAAATGCGTCTTATGAAAGGAAGAAGGAAGAGCATCAGAAGAGTTCCGCTTTTTGATTCATGTTGAACGCATAGAAATACGTTAGTAGCAAAAAACAATATTTCGAAAGGCTCGGGTGTGGGGATAACAGGCTTGTACCACACCGTTTTTGATCGTAATATGTATAATTTGAAATACCACATAGACTTGAATACTGTCACTTTCGGATAACAATTGTCAATTGATCAATAACAAATATAAAATCAAGTTCGGCAACATCAAGACTGCTTTCGAACTAACGCCAAAGAATAAGAGGCACCGTATTTGAAATTCAATGTGAAAGTTTCAATGAATTATCATCATTGATTGGTGCTACTGCGTTGAGTTCATGTCGTCATGGATGACGTGCAACTGTTTCTGAATTGTATGCACTATACATATAGTAATTTACGTCATAAGTCCGGGAAACGCATTTTTACAGTACGAGTTGAAATGTTTACGTAATTTTGAGACGAGTTACTGTAAAAGTTTCCCGGTCGTATGTCGTAATGCGTTTTATTTCATACTGCAGACCCGTTTCATTTCATACTGCAGACACTAAATCTTACATTATTAAAACAAAAATTGAAAATATGATCATCCATGATGGAAACGCTAGTTTCTGAGGTTACTGTTTCTGGTGTTTGTTTTGTTGACTTTTGTGAAACGAAATGTCAACAGACAAAATGTCGACAAACAATAACATTCCCGAAGATGTTTTGCGTAAACATAATGAAGCTGCCGGCTCTCTGATTCCCACAAAATCATCAAAAAGGTACCATAGCGAATATAAACAGTTTTGCGACTGGAAAAGGGTAAACGCAGTCAGTGAAATCAATGAGGAAATAATGCTGGCGTATTTGTTTGATCTGGTAAGTTGCACTTAATATTCTTTTGAAGGAATCATTATTGGTGATTTTCTAGTCGAAGAAAATGTCCAGTTCTTCACTCTGGTCAAAGTATTCGATGGTTGAAGCCATGCTACAATTTAATGAAAACGTGGATATATCAAGATTCTCTGAACTTCGAGCGTTCCTTAAAAATCAGTCTGTTGGCTATCAACCTAAACAAGCCAAAACACTCACCAGAGGAGAATTGGTAAAATTTGAGAAAGAGGCACCAGATCAACAATATCTTTTGGCGAAGTAAATAATTTTAGGTGTTCATTTCAATATTTACTGATAATTTTATGTTCTTGTTAGATTGTTGGTTTAATCGCCGTCGCTGGTGGTTGTCGCCGCGAAGAGATATATGAAATGTCTTTGGATGACATCCAGGAAACTTCTACACAATTGGTAATCACAATCCCTTTCTCAAAAACGAATCAAAGAAGAGTATTTACGGTCATTGATAAAAAGGACGGCATAAGTGTGTTGGAACTGTTCCGAAGATACGTTGCCTTGCGGCCCAAAGGTTTAGGTCACAACAAATTGTTCGTAGGATACCGTAATGGCAAGTGCATTTCCCAGCGCGTTGGAATTCACACAGTCGGTGGAGTTCCCAAGAAAATAGCGGAATTTCTAGGATTAGCAAATCCCGAGTTGTACACCGGCCATAGTTTTCGCCGCACATCGGCGACTTTACTAGCAAATGCGGGAGCGGAATTTTCCGTTCTCAAAAGACATGGAGGATGGAAGAGTTCCTCCGTGGCAGAAAAGTATATTGAGGATTCGTTGGAAGGAAAGAACAAAGTGGCTAAAATGATCCAGAGAGGAGAAACTTTTGTGCAAGTCTTAACTGAGAAAATCTAAAGAAATTATTAGTACAAGTGCTTGCTCGAGTTCCACTCTCCACGATGGTTTACCGAAAGTTGAAATAACTGGGAATACAGATTGCACAATTCATGTTACTTTCAATATTTATATTGTCTTTAATTACATGTTTATTAATTTTGTATTGTTCTCACAATAAATTGTTTGATTCTTGCCCCATTTCATCAGAGTACGGTAAAAATTTTACCGGACTCGATACCGTAAAGTCTCATTTACCAGACTAAAATCGTTGACTTAAACATGGCTGTTACGATGCAGCATGAAATAAAAAATGTAACGAGACTTTATATCCGTTACAGAATGTAGGTCTATTCTGGAAATCCAAATAACGATTTGAATATGGATAAAATAGGTCTCCGACAAGTGAGAAAGTCAGTTGACAGAAGAGAGTTTGACTTCGAAGCAAAATAGAAAGCCGTAATCGACAGTATTGCTAAGGTGCATAACATAGTCTGAGAGCCAGTAAACTGCAGATTTGATATATTCTAGGAAAGCTTTAAATTCATCCAGAGAGTCTGTTATACCTACCACACTCGGTACGACAGGTGTGATAATTTCATAAACTGAAAAAGCGTTTTAGGAAAGCTGCCGTCTGGATTTGTCAAAATATACTATAATAGCTATTTAAAAAAAACGGCAGAAGATTATCTCGGTTCTAAAGTGGTGGCAGAAATTTCGAAAAAAAAAAATTCAAAAATATCTTAGGAAACTTGAAATTGATATATGTTATTCTTTCAAGTATAAGAATTACCTTGGGAATCCTCAATCAAGTCGCTGACTAGAGAGGGTAGTTGATCTTCCTCAAACCATTTATGTAGGAGTTTTCTTCCTCCACCCAACCATACTCAAGTGGGGTTAACATTTTCCCGAATGCTTGAAATATAATGAGCTCAGAAAAACTGTTGATAAAGCTCGCATTTACAAGGAGGAGGTGTAGAACTTGCGTTGGAACTTTTCACCTTTTTCGTGAAATTTTCATTAACATCAGTAGCTGTATAGCTACTGACGGAAAGCTGAAATCTTCTATCATCCACGTCCACTGATTTTTTCGCACCATAAATTTGGGAAGTCAACTCCTGTATGATATTGAACAAGCTTCGTAAATTTTCCTCTGTTAAATTCGGATCATCAAGATCTGCAAAAGCTTTTTGGAATTTCGAACATTTTGTTTTATTTATTTCTATGGATTTCGTCTCATAATTTTTTTTAAAGTGGTAAATGTCTTGTAACATTGGCTGTGATATCCTGAATCATAAAGATCACTGGGTAAAATGGTGTCGTTGTATTTCAGTTTGTGATACTTCTGTAAACGCAGAATATTCTGTCATTTTTTTAACGTCTCATTAATGAATAAAAATACTGCGTCCGTTGTTTGGGTGGCACAAAACACACACTTCAATTTACTTGACATAATGCTCTATGAACAAAACGAATTCCAATGACATCCATAAGAGGGCAACAAAAAAATCCTTCAGTTATAAACAATACGACTGTAGTAGATCAAACATTGAAAATGAAGAATGAAAATTATAGTATTCCCCATACAACGTATCTACTACACCCAGATAGTCTGGCAGGTCATAGGGACGTACCGGTCTGCCTTCAGAATTGTAAGCTTCAAATACCCAAAACAGTAACAAATTTTCTAAAATATTGTTGAAATTTTTTTTTTTCGAAATTTTCAAAATTTTTGCCACCACTTTAGAACCTTGATAATCATCTGCCTTCTTTTAAATAGCTATTGTAGTATATTTTGACATATTCAAACGGCAGCCTTCCTAAAATACTTTTTTAGTTAATGAAATTATGACACCTGTCGCACCTAAGTGGAGCTGGGACCACCGCGACCGCGCTTAGCTAGCCCCCACCTCATGGTTGGTAGGTATAACAGACTCTCTGGGTGAATTTTAAGCTTTCCTAAAATATGTCGAATCTGACGTTCACTGGCTCTTAGACTAACAGCTTGTTTCGACGATGAAATTTGTCGCTGCAACTTTATTGGAATTATATATTAATTAATTATTATAAAAAACGCTGTACAGTTTCGAAGTGTTTACTACATTCGCCTTGAACTATACAGCAGAGTAGAATAGCAGGAGTGGTAGTCACAATTTGGAAAAATACTCAGAATCAGGGAAAACAAGAATGATTCATGCAGCAATAAATTGTAGACAGCCTATTGCGCCTTCAGGTCTCTGGTATATAAAATACTCCTCTCACAATTAGGTCCGCCAACTAATAAAACTCCAAAGTTCCATTGGTCAAACGGCATCGCTCGATCAGATCCCTCGCCTTCCTGCCCGTTCAGGGATGGTGCTTAAATGAATGTTTTTCATGAACGCTGTAATATAGATAATAGTCTTCTAGGGTATCAAACCGTGTGCAAAATGTTGAACTGTTCGACTTCCCAACCCTCATGCTGTAGTCATTATCAAGAAATTACAGACATATATCCCAAATAATAACGCAATCTTACCAATCAACCAGAGACCCGCTGCGAAACAGACTGTCGAAATTATTATTGCAGTTTGGCTGGTCAATCCAAAGAACCTGGAAAATTCAACACGTCATTTAATATTACGGAAAAAAATACACAATGAATCATGTTTGTTTGGCCAGTAACCCTGTTTTTGTGCATTAATCCTAATACCACTGAGTAGAAAGTAATAATAATAATAATAATAATCTTTATTTTCCATTTGACATGAGATCATGTGTGGAATACGTCAGCTTACAAGACAAGTACGGTGAACATACAATTCAACAACAAGCAATAAAATAGTATCAAAGCCAATTAACAAACAACCATATAGACCGGGAGGTCATGACAGGTGACGTTCCACCATTTTTTCGTGCATGCCTTTTTAAGGCTTGATAGCTAACCCTAAAATATCAAAGATAGTCGGGGTTTTAGCCCCCCCGCGCGTCCTCTTCATAAGGAAAAACGCTTTTCTTTCTGTAGCGAATTTTCGTGTTTTTCCGTGATATTTTACTGCATGCCATTGTAATATACGGAAGAATTGAAGCTCTAATAATTGATGGCATGCACCCCGCAGCGGCCCAAGATGATCAAAGGGTTATGAAAACCTGAAAAAAAATTAAGGAAAATTCCGTGTTTTCAAATTACATGCCGATGTGAAGAATTGAAGTTTTTGTAATAAAAACACTATGAAAGAATTGGCATGCACCCCTCGTAGGACCAACGGTGAAAAATTTCCGGAAAATTCTGTACAGAAAAAAAAGCGTTTTTCCTTATGAAGAGGACGCGCGGGGGGGCTAAAACCCCGACTATCTTTGATATTTTAGGGTTAGTTATCAAGCCTTAAAAAGGCATGCACGAAAAAATGGTGGAACGTCACCTGTCATGACCTCCCGGTCTAATAGTCCAATTATGAAAAGAACTCATTCAAATTATAGCATTCCAAGTCAATAACATATTTTTTGAGGTTAGTTTTGAATTTACCAAAATGTTAGATGTTTTCAATATGACTAGGTAGTTTATTAAATATTGCTTTTCCTGCGTTTTGAGGAGAATCTCTTCCGAGGTTGAGTCTACTCAGAGTGGTTCTGAATTCATTTCTATTCCTAGTAAGGTGGGAATGTACATCAGCGTTTTGCGGAAACTGAGACCTATTCAAATGAATATATTTGCATATTTCGTAAATATATATACCTGTAACTGTCAAAATGTTGACTCTTTTGAATTGACCCCGACAGGTTTGTCTATAATTGATTCCCAGTAAACAGCGCAATATACTCTTCTGTGCAATAAAAACTCTTTGCGCATCAGGAGAAGCACCCCAAAAGCAAACTCCGTAATGCACTCGCGAACCAACATGGGCGTTGTAGACATTGAAGAGTTGTTTCTGAGTTAGTACACTTCTGAGGTTCCTGATCATATAGCAGAGACTGTTCATCGGTATCGTGAAAAATGGACAAGGAAAACATTAATCTACATACATTTTGGGGTTATGTTGAGAAGTGGTGTTCACAGATGTTATAAATGTTTGCACCACCTACAACTTTTTTCCTACTGACTACAAATAGCAATATGAATGCTGTGAATGGTTCAGTTATCTATGAAGTTTATGTCTCAGAAACAGTATTTGATTAATGATTCCAATTGATATGGATTTCCAAGTATTTTGATGGACCCAAATATGTATTGGAATAATCAAAACATAATCCAATTGATACAGGATGTAGGTATAATGTTTAATAACGGAGGAAAGGGTGTGCACGCCTTGCCGAGTACGTTTTACAGGGGGGATTGGGTGTGTTGAATAATTGTCGACAACATCTTCCGGGAAATGCCCAGCAGTTTATCTGTCTTTATTCGATCCTAATGTAATAGTATATTACGTAACGAGTAGGATAAGTAGCATATTACGCATGAGCGAAAATTTGTGAGCACGAAGCGTAGCCTAGTGCGATAATTCACGAGTGCACGTAATTGGCCTTTCCCCGGAGTCGCGTACTGTACATTTCTACTATCACTATGCTTGTGAGGTGATTTCTAATGATGTAGCACAGTTTTTTTATGAAATAGTTCTGAGTATATGAAACAATTGCTTTTCGATTCTTGGATATAACAAGAATCAGTACCAATCCACAAATTGTTAAACAATAAATTTGCTGAAAATATGATTGTTTATTCAATTTCACAAATGATTTGTACCAAACATTAGCTGAAATTCACTTCTGGACAATATAATGTAGTCACGAGATCAACTTCATCAGATATCCCATCATTTCACTTAAAAACATCCGGAAGCGGCCACTATTAATTCAAAATACAAGTGTATTCTGAATGAGCCATCACCTAACAGCTGTCAAATACCCAATTAACGGTTCGAAATAGTGGAAGTAGAAACAAAACAAAATTCGTGATTTTTTTTCAAATAATATCACAGGTTTCCAGGAAACCCCGCAGAAGTCCATTAGAGAGCTCTTATGAGCAAGGGATACCTAGAACGAGTTTGGCTACGGGATTCAACTGCCGAATTGGAAAAGCTGGTACTAATGTTTGTTTACATTCCCTATCAGAACTTGTTCGATCTTCGAGTAGGGAAAAACATTAATTGTGATCTTGAGAAACTCTGCAATGACTTTCAAACAAGTCATTTTGGGAACGTAACGATGGGAATGGAAATATTTGCACGAGGCAATATCTGACAGAGTGGAAATATAGGAGTGGAATTTGGAATCATCTATTATTTCCGCTCGTAGAATTGTTTAATCAACATTACTTAAACTCGAAGGCGTGACCTCTGCCATATAAATTAATAATAATAAATATTTATCGAAATGGTCAATACACGAGCGGTGGAGAGTGATAAAATCAACCATGATGTGGAAACCAATGAAGGTAACCCTCTCTTGACTATTGACATAATGAAGCAAATTATAAGCAAATGAACTTGAAAAGTGCACAAAAACACTTCGTGAAGAAATCTCAATCCTCAAAAATGAGATATAGGTGTTGAAAGATACAAACATTTGATCAGATTATTGAGTGATAGTCAGGCTAGTCAGGCATCAATATTGAAGGAGAACTTCAATAGTATCGACGCTGAATCATCATTCAATTCGGATTTATCAGGTGAAACCATCATAGAAAAAAAAAGAGTATGAAAAAGACGAATCCATCGAACAATGGATTGAAGTACAGCACAAAAACAAACGAAAATACACCATGCAAACAAATACTCAAACCCGTCACGAAGTATCTACTCGTCCAACTACACACAGAAATAAAAAAGAGAGTATATCTCAAAAACCAATCGTTGGATCAAATTCGAAAGATTTGGATGGAGATTTTGCCAGTGAAAATTCCATGGTGTGGCGGTGTAAACCACAAGCAACAGCAGAAATAGTCAAAGCCTACCTTGTAAAGGAATCACCTGGGTATGATTTCGACGTCACAAAATTGGATACCATTGGACGTTATTCGGCGTTTCGAATCGGCGCGAACTTAGAATTTAAGAACACTCTTTACGAACCTACTTATTGGCCCGAAAAAGTTTCAGTCATACGATTTCACTTTCGTAGATCGACATTTCGGACATCGAGAAGACCATATAATGACGACGAATTCTAATTCTTCATTATCCTTGCATTACAAAAAATCAAATAGTTTTAATATTTTGCATGTTAATGTAAGATCACTAGCTTATGAAATTGACGAACTGGAATTCATTGCAGTAACAAAAAATATAGATATTTGTGTTTGTCAGAGACGTGGTGCTCTGATAGCAGCATCGACTCAATGGTATTGGGAAACTATAAAATTGCCAGTTTCTTCAACAGGCAAAAATATATTCATGGCGGCGTTATGGTTTATGTTAAAAAAAATATAATTTTCAGCGATTTGAAGAGTGTTAGGTCTAAAGAGGATGAAATGCACATAGAACTTTGTAGTATTAGTTTCTCGATTGGCAACGAGAAATATTGTCTGTCTACTCAATTTATAAAGACCCCCCGGAGGGTCACTTGACACTTTCATAGGCAGATTGTCACAAATTCTGAACCAGTATACTAGACGGTACAGGAATATTATAATATGTGGCGATATGAATATAGATAATTTGAATTTGTCAAACTGTGCGAAGAAAGAAAAAGACAGAGATCAATTTGTTGATGTGCTTGAAAGCTGTCAATTATATTTTGAAAATGATAAACCCACTAAAGTTTTTACGAATAAAAATGGTGAGACTTCAACGTCACAGATTGACTATTTTACTTCAAATACTGATTGGTCAATATTCAATGAAAAAGTAGAGAAAATGTATCTCAGTGACCACTATGGTTTGATATTTCAATTGAAGGTGGACTGTTCACAAAAAAAAGATAGAGTATTGAAAGAATTTACGAAGAGAAATACGTGTCAGGAGAACTTATTTAAATTAGGAAAATTGTTAAGTGATGAAAACTACCAATCTGTGTATGTAAGTGGCTTAGAAATAAACGAGGTATACTCGAATTTTTCAAATATATTGCCATACACTTCAGGTCTCACATGTCCTTCAATTAAAATTAAAATTCATAAGCAATCCACAAAAAATGAATGGATTACAGAGGAACTCAAGGCGGAAGATAGACAACTGTTTAACCAAAGATGGTCATGATCGAAAGGTGTTAGATTTATATCGTGCGATGAAAAAACAACATGAAAAAATATTAAAGAGGGTAAACGATTATATTATCAAAACAAAATAAATACATCAGATAGTATACAGAATAAACAGAAGCAAATATGGAAAAGTGTTAATACGTTGACCGGAAAACAAACATTTAAAAAATGTTCACAGGAAATGTACATTAAAAATAAACTGGTTGAAAATGAAAAAAATATTGCGGAGTCTTTTGCCAGATATTATGCAACCATGGTTCCGAATAATTCACATAACCATTTCAAAAATGAAATATTTTAGGTACAACGGATTCAAACGTTAACATGCACAGTTTTTATTTCAATCCTGTTACACCAACTGAGGTCTCGAATGTCATTACTGAACTTAAGAATGAAAATTCCACCGGAATGGACTGATGTGAACCACTGGCATTCATAATCAATGAATCTGTTGAGGACGAAGCTTTTTCAGACCTACTAAAAATTGGAAAAATAATTCCCTTATACAAGAAAAATTACCCCTTGTTAATCGATAATTATAGACCAGTAACCATTTCCAGTGTGTTGGCTAAAGTTGTCGAAAAAAACATCTCTAACAAATTATTCCCTTTTTTGGTGAAACAATATAATTAGTAGCTATCAATATGGGTATTGCCCGGGTAGGTCGACGGAAGGGGCAGCTGCAACTTTCCTGGAGCATATTTATAAGGGTATTGACAAAGGTAAATTTGTAGCTGCGCTTTTCTTTGACTTATCTAAGGCATTCGACTCCATAGATTTAGACATACTTGCTAACAAATTATATGTCATAGGTATTAGAGGGATATTTCTTGCATAGGTGATATCGTATGTGAAGTTCAGAAAATCATATGTGAGATGGGATGATACGAACTCTGTTACATTCAATGTAGACAGTGGAGTTCCACAGGGCTCAGTTTTGGGACCGCTGATTTTTCTGATTTATATCAATGATTTAACTCAACATTTAGGCATCGTCCATAGATATTCTAATAAGTCTGGTAACTCCTTTGATGTGGGTAAAATATGCCGCTTTTTTTGCGAGCGGTCGTAAATCATGCGGGCTACAAGCAGAAATACGTTATACGAGGGTCAGTCAGCAGCGCGAACAATATGTTTACTCGAAAGTGTGTCTACGAGGGTCAGGCGTCAAGTGTTGATCATATTATATATTATTTATGTTTTTGTATGATCTTTCATTGAGATGATTATATTATATGAGATTCTAATAACAATAAATTGAGGAATATTTCGTTGTAATAACTGGCATGAATCACCTGATTTCTTAAATCATGGGAAGGTAAAAAGGTGAGATACTTATAAAGGGACTTCACAATAAAGAAATAATGAAGATGAATAATCTCTATTTACATATTACCTAATTGAATGGTGATTTGTTGTTTTCTTGAATATACCCTAATAGTATAATTATAATCTATTCAGTACTTTGGCATATATATTTAGACACATTTCAAATATATAGCTGGGGGTTGGTTGGAGTTAGGTCGAATAAATGAAACTACTATTATTTCTTTGCCGACGTTTCGACTTGTATAAAGTCATTGTCAAGGTACTACAAAGTTACAGTAAATCAGATATACATACACACAAGGTGAAAAATTATTGAAATTTGCGACAAGAATCACTTATGCGAATGAGAGGTCAAAATTGAGTACATTAGTTTGGTACAATTCAATTGACAGTAAAAATGTAAAAATAGACATAAACAAAAATTAAAAATTGTAGGAAACGGTTGAACTCACATAAATTTCTGGTTTTCTTGTCTATTGAAATAAAAATTGAAGGACATTTACATAACAATAAAAATTCCCAGTTTTCGATACTGAAATATATATTTTGTTCATATAATATATATATATATATATATATATATATATATATATATATTAGAGGGGAAGTCTTTGCTGACCAGTTAAGAACAAAACTGTAGTATTTTTGGGTGAACAGCAGAACGGAAGTGTAAAATTAATCATTTTAAGTTATCACATCAAATAAACAGTAACAAGAACCTTACTGTATTTGAGGTTACTCGTATTGAAAACGTTGGTAAAGTGAAATAACATGTCACAGACGAAAAATATGTTCTCAGTCCAATATTGAAATTTTACACCAAGTGAATTGTTTAAAACGCCATTAAAATATTAACAAGATTAAAAAAATATAGTTGCATATTCGACCGTTAAAGTTCGACTTTTATGTGTATTCACCTGTTGAATATGCAACTATATTTTTTTAATCTTGTTAATATTTTAATGGCGTTTTAAACAATTCACTTGGTGTAAAATTTTAATATTGGACTGTGAACATATTTTTCGTCTGTGACATGTTATTTCACTTTACCAACGTTTTCAATACGACTAACCTCAAATACAGTAAGGTTCTTGTTACTGTTTATTTGATGTGATAACTTAAAAAGATAATTTTGTAGCTTTTCCCTGAAGATGGTAATAAACATCATCGAAATATTGGAAAAACTGGTGTTATAAGAGTACACTTCCGTTCTGCTGTTCACCCAAAAATACTACAGTTTTGTATATATATATATATATATATATATATATATATATATATATATATATATATATATATATATATATATATATATATATACCTATATATATAAATATAAATCAAAACTCTGTTTGAGTGCAGGAAGTAAGTGAATTCCTGATTTTATTTTCAACGGTCGCTAACACAGTGGACTTTTCGTCGGTCAGAAATATACTTCTGTATATTTCAGTATCAAAAACTGGGAATTTTTATGTAAATGTCCTTTTATTTTTATTCTAATAGACAAGAAACCAGAGATTGGGTTCTACCGTTTCCTACATTTTTGAAATTGTTGTTCTTGTCTCTTTTTACATTTTTACTGTCAATTGAATTGTACCAAATTTACTCAATCTTGACCTCTCGTTCGCAGAAGTGATTCTAGTCGCAAATTTTGATAATTTTTCACCTGTATGTGTGTATTTATATCTGATTCACTGCAACTTTGTAATGCCCTGAGGATGACTTTATAAAAGTCGAAACGTCGGCAACGATATTAGTGGTTTCAGTTCAGTTGTTCATTCAAACATTGAGATCTTATTTGCCTGTTTGCAAATTTGATTGTGTAATAGATTCGAACTCTTGTAAACAATGAAAGTAAATAGTCTTTGGGAAAATTGCTACATGGATGGCTGAATTCTACATTGGAATATTCTTTCAGAAATATGTTTCCTACATCATCATGTATGCAATAATCATCATTAAAATCATCAATCATTAAAATTCGAAACAAAAATATTTTCTAATTGTATTGAATACTTACAAAAATCATTGGGAGGGACTGTTAAGCCACCAAATATATTTTTACTACCTTTGTTAGCTTTGAGCTCACAAAATGAAGTAGACTTGTCTCTTTCGGATGATGAACAATATTCCAAACAAATATGACAAGAATGTTTAAAGAGACATCTACCTAAAAAATATCCACCAACATAGACCAGTGCATTTCCCTCCTCTGATATCAAATTCCTATAATCGGTTGATTCTATTTTTATAATTGGAGAAATATTTTCTTAATTTTTTTCCTGAAAACTTTCAATATTTTTCAATGACTCCGATGTTATATTAAGCAAAATATCGCTACTGTCTTCCATAAAATTGCTGCCTTCTGTCTCGTGCAAATATCCTGTAGCAAAAAGTTTTTTAAATGCTCTGGTAAACTGAATGGCAGTTGGATTTCTAGCGTTTCCACAAGCATTTCTAATTTGACCAAAGTAATTCTCGAGACAATCCTGATTTTCATAAATTCAAAACGGAGGAGATAGTAAGCCTCCAACCAAAAATAAATTCCAGAGAATTCGTAACTTTCTTTCCTCATCAAAAAATGTTCAAATAACTACAAGAATAAAAGTTCAAATAGAATGTTCATTTCGCGCACTCAGTTTAACCGGCCGGAACGATGCGAACTGTTCAATCGGAGACACTCTGTTAAACTGGCTCCCCCGTCAGACGGGCACTGACGACCGACCGGCCAGGCAAGGGACGCGCGAGAACGGACGGTGATGATTTGGGTCGCTGCTGAGAGTGAGCGGACTTATTAGAATATCTATGGACGATGATTTAGGTACAAAGTCAATATCACTTTTTGCCGATGATACTGTAATCTCAGAAAAAGCTGATAGTCCTGCGGAGCTCCAGTCGAAACTGAACACAATAAGTCGTAAATTTACGAAATGGTGTTACACTAATAAACATATCGTTAATGCCGATAAAACAGTGTTAGTTCAATTCTTCAATAGAAGAAATTTGGAGCAGAATATACAGGTTGACATCAATAATATTACTATCTATTCGTCAGAAAGCACACGATTTTTAGGACTTTTAGGAGTTTCTGCGTTTCTGAGATACAGGGCGTTGAAATTGAAGAGAAAAAAAAACGGTAATTTTAAAATATCATGAATATCCTGGAACCGATTTGGTTAAAATTTGGTACATTCATTTGAAGTAATAAGGCGCTTATTTAGCCCAAACTAGATTGAAATCATTATGGCCAGTGGCGTCTCAGTGGGCACCACAGCCAACATCATTGTAAATAAAAAGTACGCCACTGACTTTTTTTGGTAAATTTTTATTATAATTTATATATAAGCAACTCTGGACATATGTTCATACGATCTTTTCTTCTCAAAATGACCTAACAAATCACCCCCTGCAGTATTAGCTGTCAGAACGTTATTAGCTTGCACTCTGATGTGCCAATGAATTTCCTCAACACCCTATGAATTGGCATTTTTCAGCATAGATGTATGCAGCATATTATAACCGTAGCTGAAGCAGTTGTGGATAATTTCTCTCGCATTTGAGTAATAAATGAGTTGATCGATGTTGCAAAGCCAACTCCATCACATTCTTGGGGACCAATGGGTAGAGATGTTTGATGGTTTTTCATGACTTCTGTTGGGACGTTTATGAATGTTAGGTCAAGTATTTTGGAAGTGCAGGCTTCTACAACTATGAAACTGTTCCATCCTGTAAGACTTTTACTAGCCAATTCTTTTTTTGAATGAAATTGAATTAAATTTTTCACGAGAAACAATGAACTTTTCTCAGAAAAAGATAACAAGTTGTACGTTTGTTGAACATAAATAAGTAAGGAGCATAAAAATAAAACAATGAGAATATTCTCTCAACGAATTTTTTTGGGGTCGAACTTCTCATTTAGTTCATGAATTCAATCGTTGGATTCATTAATTGCTGAGAATGCATCTGCGTTGAAATGTAGGGTTGATTCCTGAGAGATATATCAATCTTCCTTCGACTCAGAGGAGGATAATTACTACCATTTTCCCCCCTGGATACGCCCTTGGTCTGCACCTGTGTCATCCTTGTTGTTTTCATCACTAACAAGAAATGTCGTGATAATTTCAAGTTGAGTTCTCTCCTATAGGGTTTTTCCACCTGCCACTTCACAAACATACTGGGTAGATTTCACATTCGAAACTATTATCAAAATGAAGTGAAAATTCTATACGAATTCTTTATATCCAACATTCGTTATTTGCGGTTAAAATTACAATAAAATTTTCTCGATTTTTCTTGAAATTCAATTTTTTTGTGTTTTTGTGGGTCAAAGTGGCGATAAATTGGCTTCCCAACGGCATTATGCTCAGTGCTCGTGAAAGCACTAAGTGGGCTCGTAAGCACTGTGCTCCCGAGCACTTTTTTGAACCAGTGCCTAGTGCTTGGTGCTTCGAACATATTATTGCTGCATTGAAAAGTGATGGAGTGATGGCCAATGTAGGCAAGTTGTGGGAAAATGAGCTCCGGAGTAATTTCCCAAAACGACGCAGTTGTCGACTTCTTGAAAAATAATGTCCATTGACGCAATTCGATCCTTTGTCTACTTCAGGGACAGGGTATTGAAGTTGGGAAATAACTAGTTTATTCAAGGGGTATTGTCTCTATGTGTAATTGAACTCGAATATTGATCCTTCATGAAGGTTGTTTGTTTTATTGATCTTTCAATAATGTTCAATGATTTTTAATGTTTCCTTCATGAATTCCTGTGGTTCTCTTCAGTTGCCTTCACATTAAGAGTTAATTGGTCAGGTCTAGAAGATAAATGAAAAACCTTCCGAATGATGAGTTGAGGGAAAACTATTCACCTTCGTTCTCTATACAGGGTTTTTCAAATCAAGTTGGCACCATTCCCAACTCCATTATTCGTGATGCTATGAATTTGGTTGAATGGACAAACTAGTATAATTCAATTCATGAAATGATATTTGTTTTAAGTGGTACACTATATTGTTATGGAGTGTTTACACAAACTCTCCATCATTTTGGTTTTTCAATATTCACGTCCGAATAATGTACGCACAACTTCAACTATTTGTCGCTCTTCAGATTTCTATGAGGCATGTCTTTATATGTTTGGTTGAAAAATCTGATAATAGCAATTGAAAAAATATATCTATCCAGTCAACGAATTCGAGGCTGAGGCAATAAAAAATATCGCAGAAATTCAAAGAAGAATAATCTAATTAGGAGAAGATTTTCCAAACAAAACAACTTTTATAATTTCCTTCCACACACATATATAGATAGATAGATAGATAGATTATTTATTAGATCATGTTATGAAGCAAGTACATTTATGACAAGTCAAAACAAACAGTAGTGTATAAACAATATGCAATTTAAGTGGAAATGTCGATAATAATATATCAAAACCAACGCCAATGACATCAGGGAACAATACAGAAATAATATTAATGCATGTGTATAAATAAAATTGTCATTAAAATAACAAAAATCATTATGTATAAGTATAATTTATAAAATCAGTTGTTGAATAAAAACAATTTTCAAGTAGAAGCTCTTTAACACTCCTTTTGAACGTATTGATATTTAATTGTCTCAATTTATATGGCAGATTATTATATATCTTAGTGTCAATTGTATTTTTCATTGACATTTCCAATCTAAACCTTGGTTGTCTGAGGTGCTCCGCATTTCTAGTGTCATAGTCATGGTAATCCGAATGAGTACTGTAAGTTGCTTTATTTTTATGTATTTCCAATAACGTGTAAAAAATCAGTATACATGGCAGTGGCATGATTCTGTACTTTTTGAAAAGTGGCTGACAATGTTCATCAAATGGAGCTCCGGCTATAATTCGCATTGCTTTTTTCTGCATTCGGAAAGCTCTGAGAGCATGGGAAGATCTACCCCACAAGACTATTGCATAAGTGAGGTGGGAGTGAAATAGTGAGAAGTAGGAGATGAGAAGTGTTTTACAGCTGACGATATTTTTCAACTGACGCAGCAAAAAGAGCTGTGTTGATAATTTATTGCACAGTTGATCGATGTGTGAATTCCATCTGAGTGAGTCGTCAATTATTATGCCTAGTAGTTTTACATGTGCGTTTCTAGTTATTCTATTGTTGGAAGAAATTATCATATTTTGAGTTTTATCCCTATTCAATTTCAATTTATTGTGTGAAAACCATTTTTCTGCTTCGACTTCAATTTGATTGTTGTCATCAAGAAGTTTACTTATATCAGAATTGGACTGCAACATTGTGGTGTCATCTGCGAAGCAGATGACTGTACTGGGTAAGAGATGGTAGAAAATGTCATTAATGTATAAAATGAATAGGGAAGGTCCCAGGATAGATCCCTGTGGTATTCCATGGTGCACATCCATTTCATTCGATAAGTGACCATTTACAAATACCGCCTGTTTCCTCGAGGAGAGATACGATTGGAAAAAGTGTAAAGCCGTTCCTCGAATTCCATAATATTCAAGTTTCTTAATCAGAAGGTGATGGTTAACACAATCAAAGGCCTTGCTCAGGTCCCACAGTGTTACTGCACTATGTTCACCATTTTCCACGTTTGTGATTATTTGTTCTATAACCCTAGCCACTGCATCAGTTGTAGATCTATTTTTGATAAAGCCAAACTGATGTTCGTGTAGGATGTTATGTTTATTCAGATATGTCATTAAGCGTTCTTTAACAATAATTTCAATAATTTTTCCTAAAATTGGTATAATAGAAATAGGTCTGTAGTTATCTGGGAGGTTTGGATCTCCTTTTTCGAAAATGGGTATTACTTTGCTTATTTTGAAAATGTCTGGGAAAGAGCCTTCGCTGAAGCAGCGATTTATAATAATGGTTAACGGCTCGACGATAAAGCCTAGTGTGTTTTTTATCACTCGACTGTTCAAATGAAATATGTCCTGTGAGTTTGAGTTTTTGAGCTTATGAATGGCGAGCCTCACATCATCATTGGTAACAGGAAGCATAAAAAAAGAATCACAGGGTTTAGGGAAACTAGAGAGACAATCTATATCTTGGTTATTATATGTTGGCAATGTTTTGATAATGTTTTCAGCTATATTTGAAAAAAATATAACGAACTCATTTGGGCTGATTTTGTTAGTGTTATTGACTCTAGTTGATGAGTTTCGTTCGTAATTTACTATTTTCCAGGTGTCTTTCACTTTATCATTGGATCTTTGTATGAAATCATCATACGAATTTCTTTTGGCAAGATTAATTGCTTTGTTATAATTACGTTTATATTCATTGAAAATAATCTTGTCAGCAGAATTTTTTGATGAAATATAGACTGTTTTTAATATTTGTAAAGTGTCTCTCATATGTCTCAATTCATTGTTGAAGAAATTGGTTGGTCTTTGACTTCTAGTTCTGTGACTAGATTTTTTCAAGGGGAAATATTGACAGACCAGAGAACTATAAGTATTGATAAGGAACTCTGATAGTGAATTCAAGGAATAATTATCATCATAGAAGATTTGCCAGTTTGTGAGCTTAAGAGATTGGTTGATAGCAGCCAGCCCTTTTTGATTAATGTGTCTATTCCATATTTGTTTATTTTCAACCAACTGATGTTTCAATATGTGCATGAACTGTCCACCATGATCCGAGATACAGGGATCCAGTAGTCCAGAAACACATTCACTATCATCATCATCATTCAGATTGGTCATAATATTATCTATACAACTAGAAGATGCGGAGCACACTCTTGTTGGCTTATTTATCATGGGTTTTATTCCAAAGGATTCGAGGATATTTAGCCAAGTTTTGAAAATAGAGTTGTTTTTATTTATGTCAATATTGAAGTCACCAATTACTATGATTCTTTTATATTGGGTCGAAAGTTTTGTTAAAAGTTGTTCAATTTTGTCGAAGAATAGATCATGTTCTCTAGATAATGATGATCTATATGTTGTAATTGAGGCGGTGTTTGACCCAATCAGTTCAATGCCGCAGAATTCTGCGTGTTGTTCAATACAGAACGATTCCAAAAGGAGTGTTTTACATAATACATTTTTACCTGCATAAATGGCAACGCCGCCATGTTGAATAGTTTCCCTACAAAAACAACTGACTAAATCAAATTTGTCGAGGTTAACAGTCTTCAAACATTCTAGTCTAAGCCAGTGTTCACTCAAACAAATGATATCACAGAGGTTATCTTCAAGGTATAGCTGTAGCTTTTCAATTTTATTGGAAATACACTGGATATTCAGGTGGAAAATCTTCAGAGAGCCATCCTGTAGATTCACTTTTTCGTTGTTTATAATAAAAAATTTGGCTGTGAAGATGTACCAGCTGTTTCTGATTTCTTCTCATTTAAAAATCTCTTGCCTTTTCGAAAATCGAACCTTTCGAAAGCTATATTTCTCGGCCAGAGATTTGGGTCGTATATCAACTTTTGCTTGTCAGGATTAACTCCTATCATGTAGGATTGATTGTTAGGGCGAATATATATATATATATATATATATATATATATATATAAATCTTTTGTTTTTTTTTTTTAATTCCTCTCTTCAGCTCTAAAAAAATGTTCGAATATCCCATCATCATAAACCAAACCAAAGCTTATAATTCAATGGGTATTGAAATATCTTGAAAGGAGATTTAAATAATGTATCAGCTCTGGTACAGAATCAACTTTCGAAAAATATAGAATATTCAGACTCGTTAAATTTCTTGATAAAGGGATCGAAAAGAAGCAAAGATGTAGGTATTTCGAATACATGACCCAATAGTCCTTGATAACATATCCGAAATGCAGATAGATGTAAGTCACCTTTTGTAGAGGAATCCTTATTCAATGAGACATGATCCTCTATAAAATTGTGAGGTTTGCAAATTAATTTAACGAGGTGTTATTCAGTACACCAGACACCTTGGACAGAACGAAATAACTATGATAACAAAAATATATTACTCAGATACAGAAGGGATCATGCTAAATCATCACTGTTGGATAGAAGACATGAAACCACAGCACCAGCAGTACACTTTTTCTCTTTCTGGTCGAACGCAGTGCCTTTGGGGCAGCTCATTTTCACTCTTTCCAATCCGCGAGCGACTTCATTTTTGTGGCAGATGAAAAAGTCCGAACAGTTATCGGGATTCGGGAACGACCCTGGTTTCACGCAGGTGAAAGACTCCGTCGATTGTTCTTGAATGACGGTGGCTGGCGTCGCCGTCGTTGTAGTCGTTTCTTCCTCACAGGAATCATGTCCGCCGCTTTTAATGGTGACAACGATGTCTACTTTGTGTCTATGACCACTGTTATCTTCGACTCCGGATATACCCCTCTTGCATTGATGGTTGTGGACGTGAGCGTTCAGAGTTTGTACGAAAACGAGACTGCTCAGTAGTAAGACCAACATCTATAAAGAATGAAATGAAGACGGTGAGAGCATGTGAAAGGAGTCTGAAAGAACTCCGATGCCTTTTCTTCGAAGATTGAGGTGAATCTGGTTCATGCCAGACAACGCCTTCGACTCAATTGCTTCACTCGATACCAAAAAAGACCAAAAATTTGATAATTCAAAATGTTCATTAGTTTTTGTTTCGTCCTACACGTATATATTTCTTCTCGCATTCACCATGATCTTTGATACAATAGTAATGACTCTGTAATAACAAATTGAAGAATTTTTCAGAAAGGGCTCAGCTCAAACTGTTTTCCGCGTGGAAGAGAATATCTCTGAATTTAACGAGAATTGGGTAATACAATCTGTCACAATTATTTCAGAACTCCGAATCGGACAAAATATTCCAGGACATGTTGAGGAGTTCGAAAAAAACATAGGTAAAATTTGATGAGTCAGCGTTAGACAAAACATTTTTTGACACTTACGTATTTTGGTCTCTTGAACAAAAAAATCTAATGAATTCTTCGGCGGTCTCAAGTAGTTTCGTAGATATTCCCCCAAAGACACGGGGTTGATGCATATGCTTTTTTTTTCAGCAAATTCCGCTCGATATTCCTGCTTTTTTCTATCAGCACAATATACACATTTTATTCCACCTTCTCCATCACTTTCCAACCAAATTATAAGCATTTCTCACTACAAAACCGTTTCTTAACCTTGAATTTCTATCATTTCCTATCAGGATTTATTTTTGAGAGTCTCGTGGTGAAAATGCTCGAGTATAATTCGCTTGAAAAGTGATGAAGAAGGTGTGTATATTGTACTGATAGAGAGATGGGGGAATTTTTAGCGGAATTGTCTGAAAAAAAAACATGCGTTGATCCCGTTTTTCCTATCCGCCCGCCGAAAAATTCATTGAAATTGTTGTTTCAGGAGAGCGAAATACGTTAAGTACCAGAAGTAATAGAATTGTACCAAAACTTAATCCAATAATTCGTTTTTCATCTACCTTCTCCAGCCGTACGTATGTATGTCTGTTAGTCAACCTAGCGAAAATATCGTCATTTGATGACTAGATCATTGACATTACAACTGAGGGACAGTTTTTCATAAAAAACAATATGGAATACATCAGAGGGAAGGAGTATTCACACTTTAGAGTGATATTGTGAAGGGCAGAGTGATAGTTCTATACTTGAATTACTTTATCCTTCAGTCTCTCTTTCTCCGCTACATTGGGAAAGGAATGAATTTACTAAATACTTGAAGTATTCTATCTTGCTTATACTGCAGTCTTCCCTCTCTCAGGGCCAGTTCATTAGTTGGAATGTCAATGAATTCGTATGCACAACAAACTAAGTTTTGAAAACACTTTTCAACGTGTAAACAACACCAATCTGAAGTCTAAATTGCGGCTCTCATCCTTTGTTAGGAATTTATGTCCTTCCAAAGTTTGAATAGGACATATTTTGCACTATATTCATTTGAAGCCATTCGACAACATATTTTCACTTTCAAGTGATATGTTATCGACATAAAATTCCTCTCACTTACACTGGGACTCAAAAGTCACGGACTCTAAGTATTGTGATTCGCTACGATTTTCCTATGGATTTCTGCTTCGACTCACCTGCACACTGTGTAGAAAAGTATTCATTTCACTCCTTGATACCTATTCCATCACTTGAAATAATATTCGACACGAGTAGTATTGAAACTACAGTAAAAAATATATGTACATAAATATGCCACAGAAAAGAAAAATATCTACTTGACAGATTGACAACGACTTCATCCGTATACAGGGTTGTCTTGTGTAAGATCTATATTCAGTTGTTGATGTTAATTGGCATTACTTTATGACAGTTTTTTACATACATGATGCGGAATACATTACACAGAGAGAGAGAAAGAGAGAGAGAGAAAGGATATGCACATTGAAGTGATGTTGGGAAGGACAGAATGATAATTCTTTACTTGAATCACTCTATGCTTCTTAATCTCTTTATCTGCTATATTGAGGAACGAATTCGCTTAGAGATTATACTTGAAATATTCTATCTTGCCCATTACGCAGTCCTCTCTCTCTGTCTTAGGGTCAGTCCATTAGTTGTTTCAAATTGAGATCGCCGCGGCGCCACATTCAGAAAAACTCGAACTCATCTGCATCACTTTGAAAACTATTGCTAATTGAAGCCTAGAACTTTGACGTCGTTTGAGAATTCCAAAAAGTACAATTTTGTGAGCGACTGTTACAGTTTTTATTATACTTTCACTTTATATGTGAACGTTAACCATGAATATATTTCGAACAGGGAATATCTGAATGTAGCAAATATAGCCGCCAAAGCAGACGCGATTAAAGATCCCTGCAGTTATTGTAAGAAAAATGTATCGAAGAGAATAAAATGTATAGAATGTGACAAAGTATACCACAAGAGTTGTGCATCACGAGTAGTTTGCTGTGAGAACAACATGGTTGAGGAAGAGAACACCACATACTTTCCCATAGAAGATGGTTTGAAGGAACCTGAAGAAAATATTAATATGGCTATGGACTTCACTTTAGAAATAAAAATGGAAAAATTAATGGTGGAAAATGAATGTCTCAAAAGGATCCTGGAAGGTGAAGAAATTAGTTACAAACTATTAGAAAATAATATCAGATTACTCGAAGAAAACAAATCACTCCTGGAAGGAAAAGTGGAACAACTACAAAAAGAGCTGGAAACAAAAAACGAAACTGATGAGAAAAAAATTGAAAACAAAAACATTCTTGTCTACAACCGAAGGGAATCCCAGATAAAAAACAAAAATTATTAGTCAGTTCCTCACTCCAAAAAAATACCAGAACACAGAGTGTCTTCCACATAAACAGGGTGATCCAAGTAGCAATGCACAAATACCACAAGTGATCAAAACACAACAGGACTCTGGAACTATTGTTAAAAATTTCCGCTAATCCTCTCATAGCCAAAACCAAACAAAAAATGGATAAAATCATCAACTCAGAAAATGATATGAATGAAGAGGAAAATTTCACAAAAGTAATTAGACGTCGGAGAAGGGGCATGGAAGGAAATGGTAACGAAGATGATCATTTCTATGGAAGAGATGACAATGAAAAGAAAATTTGGCTTTTCCTAACTAGAATTCCAGACACAATCAATGAAGAAAACATAAAACATACATAAGCTCTTACACCAAATCCACAAACACTAGTGTAAAAAAATTACCAACCAGAACCTCCAGGCGGGACAACCAATCCTTCATGATCGATGTAGAACTTCATCTCAAAGATCAAATTTATGAAAACAGTTTTTGGTCAATGAAGGTTATATACAGTCGCTTCAACTTCAAAAACGCTTGCTAGAAAATCCACATCAATCCAACAGTCAGAAGAAGAACATAAGGGACCAAACACTTTTTTAGACGAAACAAGGAACCAAACAAAGGAACTTTAATAAATGGAAAGACTAGTCTAACTGAAAATTTTGTACTTATGCATATCAATATTCAAGGAATATCAAACAAAGCTAGTGATATTGAACTGATATTTGACCTAAATGACGTTCACATTTGCTGTATTTCTGAGCATTGGCTCCACACACAAGAAATCCAGGTATTTCAACTACAAGGTTTCAAGTTAATTAGTAATTTTAGTCGCAGTGAATATCAAAGGGGTGGTACTTGCATGTATATACATAAGGGAAAAATATTTTTCACTCGCAAAATCTATAGAATTCAATAAGAATAGCAAAAAAAACTTTGAAAGCTCTATTTCTTGTCTAAATCTAGGAAAGTTCAAACTATATGTTGTATGCCTATATAGAACACCAGATAGTGATGTAAAAATATTTCTTGGTAAATTGTATGAGCTGATGTGTGACATCTATTCAAATGATAACCACTACATAGTGAGTGGAGATATGAATATTAATATGTATTCAAGGAATTTGGAATGGAAAATTACATTCCAGAAGCCACACGTATCACATGTAAAAGCTCCACATGCATTGACTTGATCTTCTCAAATCTTGGGTGTCAAAAGACCTATGTGAAAGGTAATCACATATCAGATCATACATTTCAAATATATCAGTGTGAACTTCCTATGAGTGATCCGGCAAAGAATGTACCTCGTATGAAAAGGGATATGTCAGACGCCAATTCAATAACATTCAGAAATCTAATCAGCACTGAACAATGGAAAGGAGTCTTCAACTCATCTGATGTGAATATCATGTTCGAGGAATTTTCCAGTACATTTTCATATCACTACGATATAGCATTCAACTTTAAAAAAATTGGAATGATTAAAAAAAGTAATAAAAACTGGTATAACAATGAAATAAAGGAGCTACATAAAATGTTGTGTGAAATGGGAAGTATTGTAAAAACAACATCTAATCAAATCATCAGGGAACGCTACAAAAGTCTGAAAACTATTTATGCAGAAAAGGTGAGGCAAGCAAAATACACATACAATAACACAAGACTGGAAAATTCTTCTAACATAACCAGAGAAAGTTGGAAAATAATAAACGAAAAAAGGGGCTTATCAAATATAAACACAGTAAATCAGCTCATGGTTGATAACGAAACAATAACTGACAAAAATAAAATTTGTAACATCTTCAGCGACTTTTTTGTCAATGATATACGATATTCCAAACCGGACCAACGCAGAGTAATAATGTCACCCATACAGGAACATACACTATTTCTTAATCCAATAACACCATGTGAGATTGAATCGATAATTAGTAAGACCACTAGTAAACCATCACCAGGTATTGATGAAATCAATGGCAAAGTATTATACTCTGTAAAAGAATTAATTAGTGTTCCATTAGCTCATATAATCAATAACTCATTTGCATCAGGACAATACATTAATAACCTGAAGACCTCTAAATCAATTCCCATACATAAACATAAAGGATCAAGAGATGATATAAATAACTACAGAAACATCTGCTTACAAAATCAACCTGAAAAATCATAGATATGGCATTCAACATCAGATTAACAAATTTCATTGAATCTCATAACCTTCTAGGTACCTTCCAACATGGAAGGTACCAATATTTATGACCATATGAACTCAGAGAATGCTTCAATAACTCTCTTCTATGATTTAAGTAAAGCATTTGACACAGTTGACCATTGTCTCCTTTTCGAAAAGCTTTACCACATTGGTGTTAGAGGAACGCCACTAAATTGGATAATGTCATATCTAAAAGATCGCAAACAAATAGTTATGTTGGAAAATGCCAAATCCGAAGAAAAAATTGTCAATGTCGGGGTACCCCAAGGTTCAATATTAGGTCCAATACTGTTTACTATTTTTGTCAATGACATTCATTTATCATGCACACAAGCAAAAAAGATTATGTATGCAGATGACACAACAATGATAATATCTGACAGAAATCTAGACAAAACAGTGCATACTGCCAACAATGTCTCACAACAATTTTATGAGTGGAGTACTACTAATGGACTATGTGTTAATATAGAAAAAGCCAAATTTATCTCTTTCATTCCAAAAAAATTCACTCATAACTTTTGCTCTTTAATAAAAATCAATGACAAAAGTATAGAACAGGTCACAACAACTAAATTCTTAGGTGTCACTCTTGATCACAAAATGAGCTGGGAGAGCCATATCAAAGTATTGAATAATAAACTAAGTAAAAATTGTTTTGTACTAAGACACGGTATCTAGGGACATATTAATGTTGGTCTACTATGGTCTGGTACAGTCGAATCTGTCATACGGCTTGATATTCTGGGGAGGCTTAAGTCATATTGACAAAATATTCATGACTCAAAAAAAATTGTCAGATGCATTAAAGGGGTCAACCAAAGAACGTCATGCAGGCAAATATTTGTTGAACTATCTATCCTAACAGTGCCATCACTGTATGAATTTTTAACTATTTTAAATGTACAAAATCAATTACAGGAATTACCTACAAACCGATCCCGACATAATTACAATACGCGAGGAGCAGAAAACCTACATCAACCATTCTCAAGACTAACCATAGGCCAAAATTGCCATATGCATAAAGGTATCTTATTTTATAATCATGTTAAAAACAAAATGGTTGATGAAATGAATTTTGATGACACAAAAAGCTTCAAATCGATTTTATATTCATTTCTGATGAGAAGAGCATTCTATTCTGTGGAAGAGTTTCTCCAGAGGTAAAAAATCTATTGAAGAATTTCAATACAAAATGTCTTAAATGTGTATTTTAAATGTAAATGTACGTGTTTAATACATGTTACTCAATTTTATCTGTATGTGTGACTAGTCTAATAAAGTAGGTATATATGTGTTTTACCATGTGTCTTAACATATTTTGTACTGCTTCAACAGATGAATAAATATATTTCCTATTCTTCTTCTTCTTTCTGAAATATCTGGTAAACAGACTTTAGATAAAAGAGAGCATGCTGAAGTTTTTCTAGAGTAAGAGTTCTTCAGAAAATATGAATACAAATGAAAACGAAAATACTTAGTTTTAGGTAACGATTCATTTGATTTCGAATGCACTATTTTATTCAGCCCCGAAAGCAAGTACCAACCCACTAAACATTGTGATATAACCATAATGCAACAATCACATCACAATATGTTACATTATCGTCATATGTTACTTTAACATACGAGATGTTATAGTAAGATGCCCGGCTAGGAAATATAGCAATGTTACAAGATTGAAAAGGTTGTGTTGATGATGTATCTGCGATCATTAGATTTATTATTTAGGTATATATTGTATAATTGTAGTGCTATAACATTTTTATGTTTTTTGACAGGATCATACTATTACCCAATGAACACAAATATGTGTCAGTCTTGTATCTATTATGACACCGGTAACATAGGGAGTGCCATTTGCATAGTTCAAGTACCCTCCATTTACCACACGATGTTCTTCTCAACTGATGTATCATACACGATTCTGAAAAAAAATTAAACATGATTTTAACATTTACTGTAATGTGTCTCTTATAAATGTTTATGACATATTTCTTGAAATGTACAATTAATTTGCAAAAATACGAACAATTTCATTAATTCTCTATGTTTCAGATATAACATGTAATATATTTTATTTACAACCATATATGTAATGCTGTCATTACTAACGTCATCAAGGTTGGGAAGTGTCACATTACACATCTCTTCTTCCCGCCCTCATTTCCCGCTCTCATTTCATCTATTCTAGACTTTATCTGTCATTTATTGACTTTATCTGACATTCTTTCATATTGGTGACAATTGTATACACCGTAGTCACAGTTACAATATATATATACTTAATTATTCTGAGAAAACCGAAATCTTGGTAATTTTTCGTTAAATGTAATATTTCAGATATGTTCAGAACGAAATAGAGATTCTTTAATTCTAATCGAAATATAATGGTTGTAAATAAAATAGTATACCAACCTCGGTGGGAAGTTTCATTCCTGTCTCAAGATCATAGCTAACCTCGACGCTTTGCGTCTCGGTTAATTAACCAATCTCACGGCAGGAATGGATCACGTCCCACCTCGGTGTGTACTATACTATTTTCATTCCACTGTTATCTGTTCGTTTCGTTTAACTGATCTCAGCAAGAATGATTCCGGAAAGGTACAGATAAATGGCACGCACGCTATCATTTTCATTCATTTAATATATGAGGTATAATACTTTCATCATACTTCATTTATTTTTGTCACATATATGTTTTGTTTCTCAAATCACCTCTGTTGGTTTTTCGATACCCAGGTAAAATAAAAAGAATTGCAATGAATCATATATTTTCTGTCAATAACAAACATATTTCAGAACAAAAAACATTTCATCTCATCATTCATTGCCTTTTATGGTTCTCCCATATTGAATTGACTGGCAATACTGAAACTGCATATCAACAAATATTGCTCAGTTTCCTGTACATTATTTTGACAAAAAGTTCACAAAACCGCAACACATCGAGCAGAATAAATTGATCCTGCACGTGTTTCGCTACATAATAGTCAAAATATCTGACATTCTGTAAAAAGAAACTAGGTGGTGTAAGTTTAACAAACTCTTTAAAATTGTATTTAATTGCGTTAATCTTCAGTACAGTTCAGATATTTTTCATATTCTTTTGAATTTGACTTGATGTTAAATGTTGTTGAAACTTTTCCTAGAGATCAATAACCCTAATACCAAACTGATATTTTTGCTCTCGGCGCGCGTTTCGCTAACAAGGCTAGCATCTTCAGAAGAAAATTGATAATCAATCATGAGTTAACCTTGTTAGCGAAACGCGCGTCGAGTGCAAAGATATCAGTTTGGTGTTAGAGTAATTGATCTCTAGGAAAAGTTTCACGAGGAATAGAGGGTGAGAGAAAACAAGAGAATAACAAGAAATAGAAACAAGATGCGACAGATCTAACGTCAGTCACAAGATTTGAAAGCAAATAACTTCTGAAAGAAGTCTATTTCAGACAGTGAAAAACTCGTTAAAAATGATTACTTTCGAAATACAACATTCGGAACTGTATAATATGAATACACTTGCTTTCGTTTCGAAACTTTGCTGCCTCGGAGTATCTTGATCACTTGAATGATGACATTCGTCAAAGTTCACAGGACGTACGCATCTTTCTTTGCAGCATGCTGACAGTGAAAAACTTATTGGATCAACTCCAGTTCAATATTATGTTGATGGTTAGCAAGAGCCAAATGATTGAAGGATCAGGCTCTGAATAATGCGACACCGATAAAAATCAAACAAAAAATGAAATTTTCGGAATCAACTTCTTCTATTAGTTTTATTTTGAAAGATCGTGTTAGTGCATATTCATCACTTCATAAAATGAAACCACTATTACTCCTGCATATTTCGTTCTTGCTCTAAACTTGGAGATCCCAATATAATGAAACAAGCATTTAGTCAGTTGAATTTATTGTTGATTCTCAATTGATATTTCGCTTTCGCCGAAATTGATTTTTATACCAACTGATATATTCCAACAGGTATGTCAAAGTGCACTGTAAAATCAGTCAGATACTGCAGGGTTCCTTTTCCTAGAAAAAGCTAAAATACTGTTGAACCTATACTGATTTGGCGGTGATGCTTCAAATGAGTTTGAAGCTCCTATTGGTTCACATGTTAACTCCAGTGGCGGATCCACGGGGGGGTCGGGTCCGGACCCCCCCCCCATTGGGAAAATGAGAGATTTTTTTTTCAATTTTTATCGGCTCCTAATTTCCCAATTTTGTTAGGGAATGAAAAAATGTCACATGAGCAAGACAAAAAACTAAAATAGAATAAATTTTTTTGCTTCAAAATTGAAGAACTTTAATAATTATTATTACATTCCATTGAAAACTGAAGAGCAGGCTACATTTGAACATTAGTAAATTTTCGAGGTTTTTTGAAAAATTCTACAGGATTGAATGTTACCCAAACAAACAAACAAATTTCACTTGAAATTTTTGGACTCACCGATTGTTCTTTCCTTTTTTTTGGTTCAGTCGGTTCAGACGCTGGATCAAGCCGAGTAAAATATGAAAATAGAGTCCTCTTCATCTTGTAGGTTCAAAATAAAATGATTTTTTTGTAACTATCAAATTGAAATTTTTCTCGATGACACTTTAAAGAAAATTGATACTTGTCAGGCTTATCGAGGAAGAGTTCGAGAAATTTCTGACAGTACTGCCAATGGATCCTTTTTGGCGCAGTATTTGAAAAATTAGACTTGTTACATTTGTGATGAGTATCGTGTATGCCGGTAACGATTTGAATATACTATGTATGAGTAGGATATGCTATTGATTAGGTTAAATCAACTCGATTCGATTTAAAAAAAGTAAAGTTTCGAACCTACTTTACCTCCTGGCTACACCTTCAAATTTTGCTCATGTCAATCTCTTTCACCTTTTTTTTTGGATCTTGACTAGTTGTTGCTATACAGTAGCTCATAATTTTCTGTTATATATATATATATATATATATATATATATATATAAAAGCGGAATGTTATGTGAGGATGCAGTCAAAAGGCTGGGCTGTTATACAAGCAAACTCTTTGTTATTTGGTCGAGCTTTCGAGAATGTTTATTCTCTTTTTCAAGACATCTAAAAATGTATATAAAGTTACAAACAAATTGTAAAAATATGGGGTTAGGTTTACTTACTAACGTGAGGTTATGTAAGAAGTCATGCGCAAAGATGAGGAAAAATGGAAAAACATCATTTTCTCATGGTCTCGTGGAGTAAAATCGATAAAAACTGTTAATAAACACTTATTGTACAGATATTTTGGAAAACATTTTATACTTCAAGTGCTCCTAAGTTTTTTAAAGTATAAAATGTTTTCCAAAATATCTGTACAATAAGTGTTTATTAACAGTTTTTATCGATTTTACTCCACGAGATCATGAGAAAATGATGTTTTTCCATTTTTCCTCATCTTTACGCATGACTTCTTACATAACCTCACGTTAGTAAGTAAACCTAAGCCCATATTTTTACAATTTGTTTGTAACTATATATACATTTTTAGATGTCTTGAAAAAGAGAATAAACATTCTCGAAAGCTCGACCAAATAACAAAGAGTTTGCTTGTATAACAGCCCAGCCTTATGACTGCATCCTCACATAACATTCCGCTTTTCCTCAACTAGTCAGTCAAGACTACCCTTCGCCTTCTATATATATATATATATATATGCTGGCTGGAACTTCCGGTTGATCCGCGTCTGGAAAGATTTACTTGTCTACATTTCGACTCCCATTTCGGAGCCATTTTCAAGACTGAGTGACCTGCGTCTAGGTCTGAGTTGTCTCACTAGCTGGCTCCGAAATGGGAGTCGAAATGTAGACAAGTAAATCTTTCCAGACGCGGATCAACCGGAAGTTCCAGCCAGCACATTTCTGACCGCGGAAGCCTAGCCGATCATATATATATATATATATATATATATATATATATAAATCTTGAGTTATAGACACCCCCCTTGACCTGATCCTGGATCCGCCACTGGTTAACTCCGATAATATTATATAAGTATGATCAACTTTGAACTTCGTTTCGATACATATTGTTCGAATGTTTTCTGAGGAGATAGACATGTTATGGAATCTCTCCCTTTGAAGTAAGAAAGAGAGAGCTTCAAATTCTCATAACTGTTTCAAGAGGAAATTGGTATATTTGCCCCAATATGTAACTGTAATATTTGAAAAAAAAAGCAAAATTGACTGATTATTTCTTCAGTTTCGTATTGTATTTTATAGGACTTTGAAGATTCAGTTGAAAAAATATATTGCATTGACGTGTCGGGCAAATATACCAATGTGGCCTAGAAACAGATATAAGATTCCAAAGCCCTTTTTTTTAGGGGAGATAAAACCACAAAAATGGATTTCATGTCGTTTCGATATGATGAACTTATTTGCAGTATTTTATTATTATCGTCCCATTTAGTTACTCTATGATTGCATATAATGATTTTTAATAATCTCATTATTCATTTCTTTCATTTTGATCCAACAGAGTGGCAACCACTGGATGATTGAAAGGGGGGGCGTTAGAGGAAATGAAAATATAAATTGAATAAGAATATGAAAAATTCATCACTTCAGTCAGTCTTCTAGTAGCTACAGTTCCTTCACATTCTAAACAGAATCGTGAAAGATCATAATCTGAAAGTGCTTTTTCACGCGTCAAAATCTCTGCATATTCAGTTTGGATGGATCTTAATTAATCTGGGTGTTAACTTCGTAGACACGCAAGGCTTTTCCTTATGGTTGACAAACGAGCTATGGACCTGACATAACAGCACAGATACGTGATGGAATCATGATTTTATTTTTCTTGAGTAGAAGTACAACTCCAATAAATATCTAGTATGCCACAATTCCTCCATGCGTAATCATCGATTGGTTTTTCGGTTTCACTCAGTCCTTGCAAAATGTTTTCATTGCGATCATGCTTTTTGCACCTTCTTGTAGGTATCGTTGGGAGTTGGGAGACTTGCATCATCCTGGAGTCCAGGGATGTCTGCTTGGCTTCCTCTGACTGAATCAGTTTTGAAGCTGAAATAAAAAAAAATAGGATTCAGCTAAAGTTTCGTAGTGTGATCGACAAAAATAACGATTCGGAGGAATTGTCATTTCAATTCAAGTCTAGTGCAGATAGTGCTATCTGTCAAGGAATCAAACCCAACTGCATGATTTGACCGAAAACTTATTTCAAAATTATGCAGGTCGAACCCTACCAACGGCCGCATCGAACAGCCAAGCTGTTACACTCGAGTCGCTGCCATCAAGAACCGTTTTCGGTCTACTTGCAGAGATGGTTGCAACCCAAAATTCAGAATAATTTCTATGTTCCAAAAACACTACATCAACAAATCCAATGATAGACTGTTCCGACCCACCAAATTTCTCCTCAGTGGCACTCGACTGGACTTGCATGTAATGCTTTTCAAACTGTCTCTTTCAAGACCAAATATATATATATATATATATATATATATATATATATACATATATAAATGATGTAAACAAATACTCATTTATTAACCCGTTTCTTATAATACAACTTCATTCCATGAGCACTCCATCAATGATTACTTTTGAACATTGTGTCATATAACCTCACCTAAGTGTAAGTATGATAATACAACCAATTGTTACATCTTTCACATGAATGTAATCTAATTATAGTTCCCCGATGATGGAATAAACAAAGTTCCGAAACCAGGGTGTCCCGCAAGGATCGATCGAGGGTCATTAATTATTTTTTATTTTTGTGAATTTTCTCAACTTTTTTATGAATCCCATACAATGTATTCAGTTTGTCTATGACACTCCTCTGATATCAAGAGAGGAAGACGTTTCACAAATCCGTGTAACATCAAGTATTGCAGAAAATCAAGCGTAAGGAGAGAAGGCAAGACGTAATCCTCTACTCAAATCCTCATAACATTGAAACTACTCATGCCAAACAACTCGGTATCATCTCAGATAACAATCAGTTATTAGTAGCTGAATGCATTTTTGTTTTCATACAACTCCGAGATTATTTGAGTAGTGACGTCCTATTCCAAAAGCAAGTATACGAAACTTACCTGAAAAAATATAAATGAACTTAATGGTAAAACTTTTGGTAATACTTCGGTCGCTATGAGCACCTTTTTTTCGAATTTTTTTTTTGTGGAACTTACGTAACTCGGTCTACTCTACAAAAAATGTAAATGAAATAATCGGCGGTCACTTATATTTTCGGAGATACAGGGCCTTTTTGGTGTAAAACTTCACATCAATTTTCTGTTGTTTGAACACACAAAATTCCTCCTTCTTCTGATCAAACACCACACACTCTCTTATTCACTCGTTTTTAACATTTTCAAGCATAAAAACCCATTAGTTTTCCAAAAAATGCAATTATTTTCAAACCATAACCAATTTGTTGTGATGTCATAGTGCAATGACAGTCGAAAGTGATGTATTTGCAGTGTTGCCACTCTCATTGTTATTGTTGAGAACTGCATGCATTAATGTTGACTTTTGGAGAAAGTTGGATTTTTTGAGAAAATAATGGTTTTTTCTGCTTAAAAATGTTGAAAACGAGTGAATAATAGAATGACTAACGTTTGATCAGAAGAAGGAGGAATTTTGTGTGTTCAAACGACAGAAAATTGATGTGGAAAATTGTGAAGTTTTACACCAAAAAGGCCCTCTATCTCCGGAAATATAAGTGACCGCCGATTATCTCATTTACATTTTTTGTAGAGTAGACCGAGTTACGTAAGTTCCACAAAAAAAAAATTCGAAAAAAAGGTGCTCATAGCGACCGAAGTATTACCAAACTTTTTGTGGGATATTCGAATGATCACTGTGAGAAATGTAAAATAATATTCAGGATACATACATAGGTGATGAGATAATTTACAATTTTCAATGAGAATTTTCTGGTTAGGAGTATCTATTTTTTTTTCGTGAAACGCAAACGATCGATAGTTTGCTCATAACGCCCAAACTGAACATTTTTTGAAGAAGTTTCATTCACATTTTTGTTTCTATAATATTACTCCCGATGAACTGTTAACGAAAAATTACATTTAGTGATATTATTAATTTATCAGTAGAATAACGTGCTATTGTCATTACTGTTGTTCTGAAATTGAAATTGATGTTGAGTTCTACCAACCACATTCTCAAATGCGATTCGAAGAATTAATTTTTTTATGAAATATTCAGTATAGATCTCACAATTATTTTTATATTTCTTTCTCTCAATTACTTTCGGAGATTTTTCAGTGAAATAATAATATGGTTATAATAGTGGTTATAAGGGGTGTGGGTTATGAACTCATTGAGTCATACCTGTCAAATCGATTCCAGGTTGTTTGCATAATGAATTCACAAAATAGTTTCACATCTAGTGGAATCGAAATTAGGCAAGGTGTACCATAGGGCTCGATCCTTGGACCAATACTCTTCCTGCTATATGTAAATGACTCACCCAAAGCTCTGAATATGGGTAGTGTATACCAGTTTGCAGATGACACATCCGCTATTCTCACAGGAATTAGTACATCTGAACTCTCAACCAAAGCATCAGCAATTTCAAATAGTATGGTCAGTTGGTCAGAGGCAAACATGCTCAAACTAAATGTCACCAAAACAGGACTTGTACTTTCTAACAAATCAATCAACTATAAGGAATCTCTCTATGTGAAATTCCAGAATAAGTCTATTCCAATATCTGATTATACTAAATTTTTAGGTGTCACGATGGACTCTACACTCAGTTGGGAAACCCATATAAACTTACTAAACAACAAATTGAGCTCTATCTGTGGAATAATACGATATCTGAGAGATCAAGTCTCTGTTTGTAGTGTGAGAACATATTACCATGCCCATGTGCAATCATTGATTTCATATGGTATAATATTTTGGGGTTCATCAGTTCATTCACAAAAAATATTCATTACTCAAAAAAAAAAATGAGATGCATCCTAACTCTAGATCACAGAAGCTCTTGTAAGGAGTTTTTTTCTAAAATTGACATCCTGACGGTGCCCTCGCTGTACTTCTTAGGTCTTGTCTACTTTGTAAAAAAATATCCTGAACTGTTTCCTAGAAATAGCAGTCATTATTCTCAAAATATGAATATTAATACCAGGTATTGCAACGAACTGATTATCCCCAGCCATAACTCTACATTCTATGAGAGAGGACCTTAACTACCAGGCGATAAAAGCATATAGATCTCTACCGGAGGAACTGAAAAATATACCAGTCTACAAGAGGTTCAGGAGCTCTGTCAGTTCTTACTTGCGACATAAATGCTACTACTCGTTTAACTGCTGGCTCAATTGAAATTTGTATAGAAATAATTGTTTTATAACTGGTTTATCATGAATATTTTCGAGACTTCCAAAGATGACCTGAATTTTAAATTGTAACTTGTTGATGTGGTTTAATAATTTTAATTTCAAATTTTAAGCATTGTTCAAATTGACCTTTTGAAATTTTGACTTTTGCTGTGTCTGTTGATGATCGTGTTGCAATAAACACTATTATTATCATTAATATTATAATGAAAGGTATGTTGAATTTGATTGAAAAAACTACTTTCATTAAGAGTGATCCCTAATATTATTCAGGAGTTATAATAATTTTTTATAGGAAAATTTCAAATCGTGATACCATATTCATAAACATCCAACATTTTACAGGGATACTCCGTTTCATAATTAATTTCCACAGTACATGCTAACGAGTGCCACAGCAACTTTATGAGTAAAATAGTATCAATGTTTACTTCTTTGCCAAGGAAAAATATTGAGTTTTTTCTCATGATTCATTTATTGCATCTTAGGGTCGAACCGAATGAAAATGAACCCTTGAAATTAACTTATACGTAGGAAAATAGAAAAAGGGGATGTGGGAGTTTATCGTAAGGTTTTGACTGATATAATATTTGAAAAAAAAATAAGCAGCCATTTGAGAGGCTGTGCTTGGGGAAAGATTGGAATATCATATGGATCAGATATACATATATATCAATGATACTATATTGATGTTTTCATAGATTACGAAAGAATAATAAATGAAGTTCACTATACTTTGCAGGACGTGTGATTTTCTAAACCTAAACCAATAGTTACTGGAATGTTCAAGAATTGTTCTTTCACTACACAATGAGTTACACAACAAATATTTGAATTGTTTCTCACCCATAAGAAGCTTTTGTAGATCCTTTGAATATTTTCGAACCACACATAATGTCAAAGAGGTACTGAATTCTACAAGATAACTACTAGAATGGATCTAATACTCGCGGTGAAAACAATCATTATGGAGAGAGATAAAACTGTTTTGACAACACAATGTTGATCTTGTGTGTACAGGGATTAGGCCACTTTAGTGTTGTATGCAGGAAATAATGATTTGTAATATTTATTCTGGTTCTTTTATGATCCCGCCAGTGCGGTATTTTTGAATATGACGAATGAGTACTGATCGAAATTTGCTTATCTTTATCCTGAAAATGCTGCAGCATTATATGTCGAACAATCACAGAGCTTGGGTATTCTGCTTTGGAGAAAAGGGATTCATATTAGGTAGGCTGCTTTTCTCACAACTTGAATAATTTTCACCAGAACTTTTGTAATACTCTTATCATTTTTTTGCATTCACAGGAAAACTCAGCTAGTTGAGACTGGTTGTGTGACTCTTTCAAAACAACCTGATGCCCTTTAATTGTCAAATTATCTACTCTCACCCCCCGATTTCACCGGGTAATATTTACGTAACATAATTCCGACCACCATCTGAAGGTCTCCATTTCATTACAACTGATTTCATTCAGTATATATGCTGGGGCCACTTCCAAAAATTTCATGAAATGTGTACAACTGAACTATTTCTATAGTTGAAACTTCTTGTAGAGATCAATTACACTAACACCAAACTAATATCATTTGCACTCGACGCGCGTTTCGCTAACCAGGTTAGCATCTTCAGGAGGAGAAAATTGAATCAATGTATTCGTTGTTGCCATTTTGACAACTGATTTCGTTAATTTTCCGACTTTTCTAATAACTTTCATATTCACTTTATCGAATATCTGTTCAAGTCCTCTAGTGTACTGAGGTTCAACTTCTTACTTCTTTCGTCTTCTCGAAAAGTCGAAGATTTTTTATTTGAGTGTTTCCCTGAATTTCTAATTATCTTATCAACTATCTCTGGGTTAAAATCGTTCACTTCAGCTCCGTACCTGATCACTCTCTTTCCATTGTGGTATTTATCTTTCTTCAAGAGAATGGCAGCGAATATTCTGCTTTAGCTCGCTTTTCAGTTTGCTGAGAAATTCATCAGAATAATTAGTACTTACCAAACAAAGTACATACCGGACCAAAAAATTTCGCAGGTTCTTTTTGCACTACCTTATTAGATTGTGAGGTATATAAATAGCTAACCGTATTCTTTATATTGAGTATCAGTTTTTCCCCTGAAGATGCCAACCTTGTTAGCAAAACTCGTGTCGAGTGCAAATTATATCAGATGGGTGATAGAGCAATTGATATCAACAAAAATTAATTTTAACTCCAAAGGTTCCAATCTCATCGTTTATTCCTGTTGGAATTTCAAGATGAGCGATATGCTATCTGGTGGCAGTTGACGAACTAAAGTTATCTACTGACAGGTGTCTGTCAAGGTCAAATGTTTGTTGATTCCGTACATATTTTACAAACAAGTAATTGAAAGTTTATTTCGAATCTTTTCAAGTACAAAAATATTTGAGAAAATAGCAAGATTACCCCCAAAAATGAATACTGGTCCAGATGGAATCCCGAATATTCTTCTCAAAAACTCTTTCTGCACGTTAACTCCTGCACTGTTTCGAATTTTCAAACACTCTTTGGATTATGCTGATTTTCCGCTGTTATGGAAACACAGTTTTGTTATTCCAATTATCAAATCAGGTGACAGAGAAAATATAGAAAATTATAGAAGTGTATGTAATCAGTCTGCCATCCCAAAAATACTAGATAGTTTAATATCGGATCAGCTGAACTTTGAGTGTCGAGAAAAATTGATTGGCAATCAACACGGTTTTCTCAGAAATAGGTCCACCCTGTCAAATCTTCTTATCTATGAGCAGGAAATACTTGACGTGCTAGAGGAGAGGGGTCAGGTAGATGCAGTGTACACTGACTTCTCCAAAGCTTTTGACAGAGTGGATCACAATATTTCATTGGCAAAACTGGAAAATTTTGGTTTCACCCAGCACTTAGTTAAATGGTTCAGAAACTTCTTAACAGGACGTACACAACAAGTTGAAATTGGAGGCTGCATATCGAGAAACATAGTAGTGTCTTCGGGAGTACCTCAGGGGTCACATTGTTCACCGTTACTATTCAATATATTTGTGAATGACATTGACAGTTGTTTTGAGAATTGCAAATTTCTAATGTTTGCAGATGATTTGAAGATCTATAGGCAAATTAAATCAATCGAAGACCAATATCTCATACAGAAAGATTTAGATAATGTATAAATGATCATTAAAACACGGATCCTCAACTTCCTCAATAAATTTGAAATCCTGGCAGATAATCAATCGGCTTCAGGGAAAATAGGTCAACAGATGATGCAATCACTTATCTCACTTCGAAAATCAGTGACTCCATTGATAAAAAAAATCCAGCACTTTGTGTCTTTATCGACCTCGCGAAAGCGTTCGATACGGTTAGCCACGACCACCTTCTTAATATCTTGAACAGCATAGGAATCAGAGGGCAAGCGTTCAATTTGATGAAAGATTACTTAACCAATAGAATGCAGCGAGTCAAAGTTAATAATATCAAGAGCGATTCAAAATTAGTAGAATATGGTGTACCCCAAGGAACAGTTCTTGGTCCACTACTGTTTAACTTATATATAAACGATTTATTCAAACTACCACTAAATGGAGAAGTTGTAAGTTTTGCTGATGATACGGCTATCTTCTTGAAAGATAAAAACTGGGATTATCTGAAAACTAAAGCAGAAAGTGACGTGACTAAAATTCTAAATTGGTTCAAAGACCGCCTTTTAACAGTTAACTATGACAAAACACACTTCCTCCCATTCACATCATACTCTAAATACTTGCCGAACTACAAATCATTGATGGTCAGCATTGATGAACATCAAACCATTTCCATAAATAGTGTTGGAAACATCAAGTACTTCGCTCCATCTTATACAAATTAAAATATTTATCGAGTATTCTAAGATCAGACCACCTACGGATTTTATATTATGCACTTGTACAAAGCCACTTGAATTATGCCATTATAGCTTGGGGAGCTGCCGTCAATAAACATATAGAAAACTTAGAAAAGATACAAAAAAAATTCTTGAAAATTATACACCACAAACCACGTACTTACCCTACAAGTACATTATATAATGAAACTAATATTCTTGACATACGACAATTATTCTTTGTTGCAACGGTGACTAGACAGCATAAACTTAAAAACGATCTAATCAAAATATCACATGAATACAACACTAGGTATAAAACAAACTCCTCGTACGTTCCTAAACCCGAAAAAAATATTTTACATCGAAGCTACATCTACCTAGGACCCAAACTGTATAATATTGTTCCCTCTGAAATAAGACAGTTGAATTCTCTCATGATGTTCAAATATAAAATTAAAAAATGGATACTCACTATACCTCGATTGATGACTCACCAGTATATTGATATCAAAAATACATACTACCTGTAAGAAAAATATTAGTATTAACTATATTTATGTTATTATTATATGTATGTGCGTGTGTATTTAGCATAGTGATATTGAATTATTATCTGTTCGATTTTTTATGTATATAAACTGATCTGGAATATCTGAAATAGCCACATTCAAGGATCTCCTTTTGTGGTCAACCTTTCTATTTATTCCCTATTTTCTGTTTATGTATTTCGAAATTATCTGTGTGAATAAATATTATTATTATTATTATACCATTGGTGCTTTCTCAACAGGTTATTTTTGAACACGAACAAGTGCTATTCTATACCATTCTTCAAGGGTAATGAACTGTCTAACACCTCGTACCATATAAATAACGACTCTTTGAAATACTCAAAGACCATAAAAGACTTAGGAGTAACGTTTGATGAACAAATGAGATTCGTAGATCATATAAATAATATTACCGTTAAATCATCAAAAGTGCTAGGTATGGTCCTTCGTAATTGCACTGGCTTTTCAATCGAATCATTAAAAAGGGTATATTCATCTTTAGTTGTATCACAGCTAGAGTACGCTTCGATTATCTGGTCTCCATGTCATCAAATTCATTGCTCATCAATAGAGAGAGTGCAGAATGCATTTCTGAGATATTGTGCTTTCAAAATGGGTATGCAATGGTATAACCATGATTATTCGATTATCCTTCAAGAATCTCAATAAAGTGCAAACAAGACGGGCACACGCTGACTTATGCTATCTGTCTAATGCTAGACCTAATCCGTTTATTGATACGGTACAAATATCGCTATGCATTGAAAAGCGATTAAATCTGGTAATGAAATGGAGCTCTATTGGGATTAACCATTCAGGCAATGCAACAATACTCAAATATGGATTTTCCATACCCTTATATCAGGAATTTGTAATCTGCTCTGAGCCTCACAATGAAATATTGTTTTATTAGCTACTTTGGGATATTCCCAGTAATATTCATTACCTAGGAATGTGATTATTAGTCTAATGTTGCTGTATATATACTCTGCTTAAGTTAGTTATAGGTCAGTAGTTCAATGTTACTCAAACCAGTTTTATGTTAGTCAGCTCAGTTGTAAACTGTAGCAATCTCAGTTCGTTGTTAGCACTTCATTTCAAACACTAGTATTACAGTCCACTAGCTCATAGACAACCTATGCAGAAAAGTGTGCAACGAATAAACCAAGTATTTCAAACTCATTAGTCTTAATTGACACCCAACAACAATACACATCAATTCATGGTCCTTCGAGCCGGATAGAACAACAGCAAGCTATCCCTCGATCCAGGATAGGACAACAATTGTCTTAGTCAAGAACACGAGGATATCAACAAAACAGTATCCAGGGGCATACAAACAGCCGAAAACGCATAGGAATCGACACCGCACCGCAGCAAGCTCAAATTCAGCGAAAAAACAGGTCAGTCCATTCCTTTCACTCATTTCCCTCACTTAGGCTACGATTAGTGTCAAAAGGAACTGCCTTTGTTTCTCCGAAGGCACAATCATCTTGAGGTTCACGTTTTTTGAAGTTGCTTTACACCATACGTTAAATTATTAGCGAACCAGTAAATATAGATTGAATGTGTTGAAAGTATCGTAATATAAAAGCGCGGTTATACATCAAAATGGCCGAGGAAACGAAAAAACGTTTAGTCGAAATTAAGCATAGAAGAGGTATATTGAAGGGTCAAATTACCAAATTCAATAAATATTTGGATTCAGTTGATAGTAAAGAAATTGTAGGCATTAAACTGAGATTACGTCAAGTAGATCAATATTGGAAGGAATTTCTAGAATATCAGGTAGAATTAGAACTGTTAGATCCATCTGAGGCAGAGAAAAAAGATAGAGATGATTTCGAAACGAATTATTTTGAAGTTGCCACAAGGGCGATCACAATAATTGAAGGTCGGCCGGGCTCTGTAAAAAATACAGATACTAGTCAAATTCCAGTATTGACGCCCAGAGTTAACCTACCTGAAATTAAATTACCTACTTTCAGTGGTGTTTATAGCGATTATATTCAATTCCGCGACGCATTCAAATCAATGATACATGACAGTGTGCACCTAACCAATCAGCAAAAACTTCATTATTTGAAATCTGCGTTATGTGGAGATGCCGCTATGTTAATAGATTCTCTTAAAGTAACTGATTCGAATTACGATTTAGCTTGGGCATCATTAAAAGAACATTATGACAATAAACGCAGCATCATGAACGACCATTTTAAAAAACTATTTGACCTGCCAGTATTAAACAAACCAACTGCAGATACAATAAAATCATTTTTGTCGATAATTCAGAACGAAATGAGAGCATTAAAGGATTTGGTAGGGCCAGTAGGTGATAAACCGATGCTCTACTTATTTGAATCAAAATTAGATCACAACACTAGATTAGCATGGGTGGCGGTCATCGAACAAGAAAGGATTTCAAAATCAAATGACGAGTTACCTACACTTGAAAGTTTTGAATCATTTCTGAAAACCAGGTATAAAGTCTTAGAAAGTGCAATACCAATTAAGAGGGATGAAGTTTCTAAAAATATGAGCAACTCACATACATATAAAAAATCGATGAACTATGCATCCACATATAACTCATCATGCACGTTATGTAAAGAATCGCATTTAATTTATTACTGCAAAAAACTCTTAGATATGCCCATCAATGAACGACAGTCTGAGATCAAACGTTTAAAATTATGTTTCAACTGCTTGAGACCGGGACACACAACTAATGAGTGTCGCAAAGGATCTCGATGTAAAAGTTGCAAGGGTAAACACAATACCTTGCTACATATACAGCACAATCCAACACCAAACGATATATCAAGAAATTCCAGTGAATCAAACAACGATACGAATAATGCGTATCACCATCAAGATCTAACCGTGAATCAAAACTCTGAAAGGCAAATTTTACAATGTAGTAGCATCGACAATAATAGTCAAAATTCACAATCCTACAGTTCAAGCTCAAATTCGACAGATTTGATCTTATTACCCACTGCCACGATCGGTGTTTACAACAAATGTGGAAAAATGATAGTTTGCAGGGTATTACTTGACAGCGGCTCTCAATCCAATTTTGTAACAACTCAATTAGTAAAATCTTTAGGGTTATCAACGTCAAGAATCAATTTGCCTATTTCAGGTATCAATCAAAGCAGGTCAATTGTGAACTCTGAGGTGAACATTCAATTGAAATCATTGTGTAATGATTATAAGACAAAATTAAATTGCCTCGTAGTTGAAAAAATAACATCATTTATTCCACAAACAAAAATTTCAAGAAATCTGTTTCAAATTCCCACGAATGTAACACTCTCAGATCCACACTTCGGCAACCCAGGAAATATTGATATTTTGATAGGATCAGGCATATTCTTCGACTTACTTTGCGTTGGTCAAATAAATCTAGGAAAACATCTTCCAATCCTACAAAAAACGAAATTGGGTTGGGTCGTTTCTGGTACTGTACAAGTTCCACAATCAGCATATTTTTGTGGTCTCACTATGAAAACAGAAGAAAATGTCATTTTGAAGTTGCAAAAAGATTTAGAAAGATTTTGGAGTATCGAAGAAAATTACACAAAATCAAATCATTTCTCTAAAGAAGAAATAGAATGTGAAAATCATTTCGTAGAAACGCACAAACGCGATTCAGATGGTCGATTCATTGTTAGGTTACCATTCAAATCTGATCCAGAACTGTTAGGTGAATCATTTCATATTGCTTGTCGACGATTTGAGTCCACAGAGAGAAAATTTATCCGCAATAATCACCTCAAAGAAGAATATTGTAAATTCATGCAAGAATACGAGCAGTTGGGTCATATGACGAAAATAAATAAAAATGATTCTCTGCCTAATTATTATATGCCTCATCACGCCGTCGAGAAGAAAGAAAGTCTCACTACTAAACTCAGAGTAGTTTTCAACGCATCGTCGAAAGCTTCATCAGGCATGTCGTTGAATGATATACTTAAAGTAGGTCCAACTATACAAAATGATTTATTTTCGATAATTTTGAGATTTCGAAGGCATAATATCGCCATTATAGGTGACATTGCAAAAATATACAGACAAATTATGATTGACCAAGCAGATCGGAAGTATCAAAGAATAGTATGGCGCGATGATCAAACAACTGAATTGAATCATTTCGAATTGAACTCACTAACATATGGCACAGCACCTGCATCATTCATCGCTACTCGATGTCTCGAACAGTTAGCTGCCGAATACCAACAAACATTTCCAATTGAAAGTGAGATCATCAGAAATGACTTTTATATGGACGATCTTCTCACTGGGGGTGAAAATGTCAAATCGGTTTTAGCAATGATTAAAAACGTAACACTCATTCTAGCAGCAGGTCAGTTTCCATTGAGAAAATTTTGTTCCAATTCTCCAGAAGTACTACAACATTTGAATAGTCAAGGTCAATCTTCTCATTATGTTATATCTGACGACGATAATACAAAAACATTAGGTATCGCGTGGAACTCAAAAACGGATCATTTCGAATTCAAAACAAAGCCATTCGAATTCGATAATAAACCAACGAAACGCAATATTCTGTCCTATATCTCTCAAACATTCGATCCCCTAGGTCTTTTAGGGCCCATAATAATACAGGCCAAAATAATTTTGCAAAAACTTTGGCAATTACAACTAAACTGGGATGAATCAATTCCTGTAAGTTTGCATACTAGATGGAAAGAATTTCACTCACAACTAGGAACAATCGATTCAATTTCAATCCCGAGATTAATTATACTACCTAATACAAGAACTATTCAAATACATTGTTTTAGCGATGCATGTGAGACTTCATACGGGGCCGCTATTTATTTGAAATCTCAAACAACTCGAAGGTGTCACACTCAACTACTGTGTGCCAAGTCAAGAGTTGCACCGTTGAAATCTATATCTATTCCGAGGTTAGAATTATGCGGCGCTCTGTTAGCGGCTCGTCTTTATGTTAAAGTTAAAGAAGCTTTACAGCCAATGCCAATAGATAACACATTTTTTTGGACAGACTCCACTATTGTTTTGTCTTGGTTATCAGCAGAACCCAATACTTGGCAGACATTTGTGTCCAATCGAGTATCAGAAATACAATCGTTAACTGATACTCAAGAGTGGTTTCACGTACCATCACAAGACAACCCCGCGGATATTATATCACGTGGCGACGAACCGAAAGAATTAAACGGATTACGAACTTGGTGGTATGGACCACAATTTTTATTAGGAGAACCGGAAACTTGGGTGAATGTGAAACATATTTCATTTTATTCAAAACTTCAACAAGAAACCCCAGAAATCAAACGTAAGGCCCTCACATCACTAACTTCATTAGTTCCATCGGATATTTTTGGAAAATCTTCCACCTTTGTTAAACTTCAAAGAATTACAGCACGATGTTTTCGTTTCATCAATAATTGCCGAAATGTTCAAACACCCCGCAAGGGCGACATTTTAGAATTAGATGAATTGAATAATGCCTTATCAAAACTTATTATTTTAACCCAAATACAGTTTTTTCAAGAAGATATTGATCATTTACGTAAAAATAGTCGCACAAAGGCAGAAAGTAAAATTAGTTCTCTCAACCCGTTCATAGATTCCGATGGCATATTGAGAGTAGGTGGACGACTTTCACATTCGAAACTACCATATAATTCGAAGTTTCCGATCATTTTACCTGCCAAGCATCCCCTAACAATATTAATAATTAAACATGAACATGAAAGACATTTTCATGCTGGTACACAAATGACTATATCTGCAATTCGTCGTAAATTTTGGCCTTTGAATTTGAAACAAACTGTCAAACAAGTGATAAAAAAATGTATTGCATGTTTTAAGGCGAACCCATATTCAATGCAACAAAAAATGGGTGATTTGCCCGAAGAAAGAGTAATTCCCTCTCGAATATTCTCTTCTTGCGGAGTGGACTATGCCGGACCCTTCAATATAAAGGAATGCAAATTTCGCAATAGCAAAATCTTGAAGGGTTACATATGCATTTTTGTATGTATGTCTAGTAAAGCCGTCCATATTGAATTGGTAACCGAACTCACGTCCGAGGCCTTTTTGAATGCATTAAAGCGCTTTGTATCTCGTAGGGGATTATGTTCAAGATTATACTCCGACAACGGCACTAATTTTGTCGGTGCCAATAACGAATTAGCCAAACTCTGGCAGCTTTTAGAAAATTCGAACTTTCAAACGTATCTGCAACAACATAACATCAAATGGAGTTTCATACCCGCAAGATCACCTCACATGGGAGGAATTTGGGAAGCTTCAGTGAAATCTGTAAAGTATCATTTGAAACGTGTAACTTCGGAGTTTAATTTCAATTATGAGGAATTTTATACTCTTTTGACACAAATCGAGGCAATCCTCAATTCTCGTCCTCTTATTCCCATCTCTGACAATCCTAATGACTTGGAGGCAATTACACCTGGACATTTCATTATTGGTGTACCGCTTACCGCGGTACCTGAGCCAAATTTTGAAGAAATTAGAATCAGTCATCATTCCCGTTACCAACACATTTGCAAGATGTCGCAGCATTTCTGGAGACGATGGTCAAATGATTATCTACACCAACTTCAGCAAAGAAGCAAATGGCGCTTCGCGAAACCAGATCAGAATCTCATCGGTTCCCTCGTCCTGTTGAAGGAGGATAACACAGCACCGCTTCAGTGGCCCCTTGGTCGAATAGTAGAAGTTCACCCCGGTGCCGATGGTTTAGTGCGAGTGGTTAGTGTAAAAACTAAAGGCGCGATCGTCAAACGCAGTATTGTCAAGGTGTGCCTGTTTCCCACAGACCTACCGTCATAAGGGACACATTGAATAATAACCATTTTTTTTTTGTATTGTTACTTATATGCGCTCATTTCGAAACTAATGTTTCAAGGGTAGCGGTATGTCTAATGCTAGACCTAATCCGTTTATTGAAACGGTACAAATATCGCTATGCATTGAAAAGCGATTAAATCTGGTAATGAAATAGAGCTCTATTGGGATTAACCATTCAGGCAATGCAACAATACTCAAATATGGATTTTCCATACCCTTATATCAGGAATTTGTAATCTGCTCTGAGCCTCACAATGAAATATTGTTTTATTAGCTACTTTGGGATATTCCCAGTAATATTCATTACCTAGGAATGTGATTATTAGTCTAATGTTGCTGTATATATACTCTGCTTAAGTTAGTTATAGGTCAGTAGTTCAATGTTACTCAAACCAGTTTTATGTTAGTCAGCTCAGTTGTAAACTGTAGCAATCTCAGTTCGTTGTTAGCACTTCATTTCAAACACTAGTATTACAGTCCACTAGCTCATAGACAACCTATGCAGAAAAGTGTGCAACGAATAAACCAAGTATTTCAAACTCATTAGTCTTAATTGACACCCACAACAACACATCAATTCACTATCTGTTCAAATTAGTCAATGGTCAAATTTCTTGTCCGGATCTTCCCGAGTCCATAAACTTGCATGTACCAACGAAAAATCTCAGACACAATTATTTGTTCAAATTACGCTTTCATTCAACTAATTATGGCAAGCATTCACCTATCGATTGGACGCTAAAGTCAGTGAATGACAAGAATATAGACATTCTGGGAATATCTTACAACTAATTCAAAAAATCTTTGTACAATCTAAACTTTCAATAGAGGGTCGGATGAGGATTGTTATAGAAGAGGTTTTTATAGCTTCAAATATTACTTTGATCACTGAGTCTAATGCTGACACAATTTTTTTTTTAATTGTGTTGTGTGTGTTGATGTGTATGTATTTAATTTGTATCAGTCGATATATATATATATATATATATATATATATATATATATATATATATATATATATATATATATATATATATATATATATATATATATATATATATATGTAGTATGTTATTTTTACTGTAATGGGGTTTATCTCGTAAAATAAATAAATAAAAAAAATTAATAAAAAAATTAAAAAAGAATTTGTGAATTCATATTTTTTTCAAAAATATTCACGTCAATAGAATCAGCGATGATTTGGCGAAAATGAAAGAATGGGGTAACATCAACTTGATTTTGATGTTGAGAAAACCCAGTCATTTCTCCTCTCAAAGAAACCCGATCAATTTTCATTCAATAATCAGAAGTCAAGACTAACTATTCCCAAAAAAGTCAAGTATCTGGATGCTAGGAATTACGATCAGTTATAATCTCTCATGGGAAAACCATGTGAGATCGATCGCTGAAGGTATTCCGTGCGAAGAAATACTTCACTTTTTGTCAGCATCTGATGATCTCCAAGGCACATGTACAGCCTGCCATGGAATATGGTTCGCATGTGTGGGGCTCGGCACCAAAACATTCATTGAAACATCTTGCTTCTATTTAGAAAAATGCAATCCGCCTTGTCGGTGTCGGAGTATCAACACGGATGACACGACGAGTTCAAAATTCCCACCCCTTTGTTGTGGGCTCGGAGACCTGTCGAACCTCTCTTGCTCAGGGATCTTTCTCAATAGAACAGCTGAACTTTGGAACTACTTACCGAGAGAGGCATACAAACTTGGCTCCTGTATGCTCCAGTATATTGGCATTGAAACAAATGAAGGTCGTATGCAAAGGTCAGTGATGTATATGATAAAAAGCAGGGGCCCTAATGCAGGGAGACACCATGCTGAATGTTTTTCGGATCAGATTTGGAGTTTTGGATAGGTGGAAATAATGTTATATATCCTCCAAATGATATTCGAAAGAGTTCATTGGCGTGCCTCTCATGTCGTAGAATGCAATTTTCATCTTTTAAAATTTTATGGGAAACACAGTCGAAGGCGTTTGAGAGGACACACATGCTCAATGAGGAATTTTCATGTCCTTCCAAGTCCTCGACTATATTTCCAAGATCTCGGAGAGTGCTTTTTGTTGAAGACCTATTGCTACGAAATCCGTATTAGAAGACTGAAATAGTTGGAATCTTTCGAAATAGTCCAATAGTAGTCTCACTTACTGTAAGAGATATTGACCGATAAAGTTAACGAGTTGATTTTCTCTGAGCAAATCCTTTAGCTCGTTTGTGGTCAGGTAAATAACGAAAGAAATTAGGAAATGTGCAAATTCAACGTGATCATTTTCCTATAATAAAAGTGCTATTAAATCACATATATTTCATATTCGAATTGAGTGAGAAAAAGTATTATACCTGATTCAACGCTTGGCAAGGCAGGGAAATAGTTGTTCAAAGTATGTATTGTTTTATACGACTATATTTGTGATGTATAGGTTTACTTTTTTGACAGTTTGACGAAGAATGAACAAAAAAATACGATTCATCAGAAATTTCAAATAGAATTGTTCCTTCATATAGAAACGACAAATATTTCTCTGGAGTCCTTTATATTGTGGAAACTGGGATCTAGGAGAATGTGAAAAAATAACAACAAATATCTATCAGAGGAATAAGAATGACAAAAAAACAAAAAAAGTTGAAAAAAACGTCTTTTTACATAACAAACAATTGAGAGTACTATATTTAAACATACATTCATTAAAATATAAGACAGGTGAAATTGAAATGTTGCTAACAGACAATAAAAGCTCTAAATATGATTTACTATGTTTCACTGAGCATCACCTAACAAATGATGAATTAGATTTCTTAACTATTTCTGACTACACAATATTTTCCTCATATTGCAGACAATCCCGAAAGAAAGGAGGTAGTATAATATTAGGAAAACCAAACCTGACTTCATAAATAAAACTGAAATAATAAACTGCTCGGTGGAAATGGAGTGCGAGTTTTCGGCAGTTGAAATTGTTGATCACAACATCTTAATAATAACTTGTTATAGGCCACTCAAAGGAAGCTTTGAAATATTTTTATATTTACCCTCATAATAGATACTTTATTAAGCTCAGAGAAACTTGTGATTCTAAATGGAGATTTCAATATTCATTTCAACTCGGACGACAATCGGAAAAACTCTTTCATAGATATAATGTGTTCATATGGCTACACCCAATGCATATATCAAAATACGACACATAAAAATTGTATAGACAAAATATTTACAAATTCTGATGGTTCACTAGATTTCGTAACAAATGTCTTTAATATGGGTGTGTCATATCACTTCTGCATTGACTTCACTTTGCAAGTCACAACAGAGAAACCCAAGCCCAAAACCCATACCTATGGTTCAATTACAAAAATAGGCACTTCAAAGATGTACAACAATATGGAATCCGAAGACTGGTCATTTAATAATGAAAACGAATCAGTGGACTCAAACTTTGATAAATTCATGAATAAACTAATATCCAATGTGAATCAGTGCTACCCTGCTACAAAAATGGTTACTAGAAATAACAACCATATAAACTGGTTCAATACTAAACTGCATCATCTCCGAGATAACCTTTTCTTCTGGTTACAAGTACAGGCAAATACTCCTAGCGATACTGTGCAAAAACACATTCAAAATCTAAGATCTGAATATAGAAGGGCCATCGAAAACGCAAAAAAAGAAACAAATTCCAATTTCATAAAAAATTCTGGAAATAAAATCAAAGCTTCCTGGCAGGTCATAAATTCAAGTAAAAGAACTAAAACTACACCTGATTCTACTTTAGATTCAGATCAGTTAAATCAACATTTTGTAAATGTTGCAGAAAACATCGGATTAACCTTTCTCGAAAATAAAAACTACAACAATTTGTATTTAACAAATCTTGAAAATAAAGAGTCATCATCTTCTTTTGCCTTCAGAGAAGTAAGCTTTATCGAAGTACGTGATGCATTAGATAGTATAAAGAACAAGCAAAGTAAAGACATATACAATATGAATATAACTCTAATTAAATCATTAAAAAATACCACCATAATTCCATTAACAAAATTATTCAACATAAGTATTAGACAAGGAATTTTTCCTCAATGCTTCAAACTATTAAAAGTGATCCCTATACATAAAAAGGGAGATATAAACTCCACTGAAAATTTTAGGCCAATTACTTTGATACCTGCGATTTCAAAAATATATCAGTTTTTACTAAAAGCACAACTGTACTCTTACTTTGAAACTGAAAATATTCTAACAAACTGTCAATATGGCTTCAGAAAGAATGAATCAACAAGTCTGGCAATTCTTGATCTACTAGAGACAATAACGAATGGCTTTGAGAGGAAGCAACTCGTGGGTGCCGCATTTTGTGACCTCTCAAAGGCGTTTGATTGTGTTTCACATGAAATTTTATTGATGAAACTTGCTCACTACGGGTTGGATCAACATAGTATAAAGTTACTTCAGAGTTACTTAAATGAAAGAAAACAAACAACTTACTTCAACAAAGAGACATCAAATTGGGCAGATGTAAAGCATGGAGTTCCGCAGGGTTCTCTTCTGGGGCAACGATATTGATTCTGTAGTAAGTGACACAAAATTAATTCTATTTGCCGATGATACCACAAACATAAATACAGGTAATGATTTTACAGAGCTGACAGAAAAAATGACGACAAATATGACCAAATATAACGAATGGTTTATAGCAAACAAGCTTTCACTAAACGAATCCAAAACAGTAAATATGACCTTCAGTCTAAGGCAACATGAAAATGTGGATAATCCCTCGGAAGTTAAATTCCTTGGCGTTTACATTGACCCAAATTTGACTTTCAGAAGCCATATTGACTCAGTTGCTAAGAAGCTTTCAAAAAATATATTTCTCCTAAGGAAACTTAAAAGTGTAGTAAACTCGGAGGTATGTTGGCAAGCTTATCACGCATTATTTCAATCAATAGGCTGCTACGCAATTTTGGCGTGGGGGCACTCCTGTCATAGTGACACAGTTTCTAGCATACAAAGAAGAGCTGTTAGAATATTAACAGATCTCCCCTACAGAGCAGATGTTAAACAAAAATACATCGAAAATAAGATCCACACCATTCCTGGACGATACATCTATGAATGCATTATGTATGCATATAAAAATCAAAACAAATACCTTCTCAACAGTGACATACACGACTACAATACCTGAAACAAAAACACAATTCATAATGAATTCCTCAGACTAAAATGTTCAAGGATTGCTCCAAATTATTATGGTCCTCTATTCCTTGCAAAAATTCCAAAAGAAATCTTAACATGACCTCTTTTGAAATTCTCTGCTACGATAAAAAACATGCTCTTAAACAAAGCATTCTATAATTATGAAGAATATATAAACTGTAAAAGCCTCTTTTAAATGCAGACTCAAATTTTTATCCTTACTGTAGTATATATAATATGTTGTTCTTATAAATTATACTGACTACAGAACATTGTAAATTGACTTGTATGTACTTGTTTTTATTCTTGTTTTTATTTATACATAGTAGTTGCTAAGAAGCTTTCAAAAAATATATTTCTCCTAAGGAAACTTAAAAGTGTAGTAAACTCGGAGGTATGTTGGCAAGCTTATCACGCATTATTTCAATCAATAGGCTGCTACGCAATTTTGGCGTGGGGGCACTCCTGTCATAGTGACACAGTTTCTAGCATACAAAGAAGAGCTGTTAGAATATTAACAGATCTCCCCTACAGAGCAGATGTTAAACAAAAATACATCGAAAATAAGATCCACACCATTCCTGGACGATACATCTATGAATGCATTATGTATGCATATAAAAATCAAAACAAATACCTTCTCAACAGTGACATACATGACTACAATACCTGAAACAAAAACACAATTCATAATGAATTCCTCAGACTAAAATGTTCAAGGATTGCTCCAAATTATTATGGTCCTCTATTCCTTGCAAAAATTCCAAAAGAAATCTTAACATGACCTCTTTTGAAATTCTCTGCTACGATAAAAAACATGCTCTTAAACAAAGCATTCTATAATTATGAAGAATATATAAACTGTAAAAGCCTCTTTTAAATGCAGACTCAAATTTTTATCCTTACTGTAGTATATATAATATGTTGTTCTTATAAATTATACTGACTACAGAACATTGTAAATTGACTTGTATGTACTTGTTTTTATTCTTGTTTTTATTTATACCTACTATGTGCAGACTTGAATGTTAAAAAAATAATCTATTTGACATGTGTAAAAAACTGTAGTTTTGACAAGCACCAATAAATTTCTGATTCTGAGTTTCAATAAGCACCGGCTTTCACTAGATGAACTATTTTTATCTAGAAATGTTGAATCGATAAGTTTCCCATTCGTTGCGAACTTTTCGGAACAGATTGCATAAGTTTCACTATAAACCCTAAAATGTCATACTTATTCATTGTTTCGAAATAAAATCACCGATAGACTCGCGTGGACGTGAATATGTCTAACCTTATTTGCGTTTTCACAATTTCATCAGCTTTCATGGCGGGCATCTGTTTTTCATCCATTTATAACAATACCAAAGTGGACCACGTCGAGTATCGACAGTCATTGTTCGTGTATCATTGAGAGTATTGATATGAACGACTCGTATTACGAACAATTTATATTGACCACAAGTCTGCGGCTTCATTTCATCGAAATGGATTTCAATCCACTTTCCAGGCAACGTATCGTATTAGAAACACTTTCCATTATATTTGAAATTTTTGCAGTGTCTGTGTGAAGGTATTTTGAATATATTTCTACTTGAATTATTTCATATCCATTTCAATTCAGCTCATGCTTGGTTGAACTAAACAAGGTATAGAATACACGAGTTTTTGAATATACCACGACTGAGCACTTATTCATCACATTTGGTGGTATAATAAAAGTTCATTTCCAGTCGAAACCATTGTCAAATGTAGGTGAACGCTATCTTCAACTGAGAATTAACAACTATGGACTTAACGCATGCGCATTATGCATATTATTTTATGACATTGATATTAGTTCAAAAACAAATTGAAAACTGCGAAAATAGGATGTTTGTGTCGTACAAAGCAATTTTTTCAATCAATTATTTCGAAACACAAGCACAATAAAGAAAATCAAATATCAAATGAAACATGAACATAAACATTTAATGATCACAGAACACCGTCCTAGTTCTGAACGTCAAGCACGAAACGCCCAAAATACAATTTTGAATTATTATCAGCTAATTGTGTTTATAAATGCCTCCTCCGTTCTCAGTTGTGAATTCTAAATTACACTTTTGTTCAGTTTATAAATCCAGCGTAACAAATCAGAATTGCTTTATTTTGTTTCTGTAAGTCGAAGAGAACAATTTTGATTGTTTTTGCTATTCCTCTAGCAGATAATTATTGTCATTTTGAAAGCCGTTTATTTCATTGTATTTTATGATTTCGAAGAATAGATCATGTTTCAATTTCGTGTTTCCAGTGCCACTTGCACGGGTGGAGCTGGAGAAAAATTGAGCTATGGGTAATTCTGGAAGGAGCTCAAGAGGGTGTATATAGGTTCAGTTTGAGGTTATCCTTAAGTTTACCAGAAATCTGTGCAAGTTGTCCTCAGTCCAATGTACTGTTTGAATATTTGGGGGTGTTGCTGGTCGTCGACTAAGATTTCCAAAAACCCTGGTTTATCAACAGATTCGATATTTTTGAGAATGACATAGAGCGATATAAAATAGATGTTGTTAACTGCGACACAACATCAACATAGGTTTTTACTCAAGTAAACAGCCTAAAAGCGGGACGCTCGGGTGTGTTACGCGCGATACTTATATGATTATTGTATTTTATTTGATTTCAAACAAAAGGACAAAATCATTTCACATAAAAATATGCCCCTTTATGTTATAATCGAAACCGATAATGCAGTTTTTAGGTATTTTCGACTGATGACAATAACGATAAAAAAGACGAACCAGGAGACCCTGAATTGTCGATTTCATGTGCGATTAGAAGAGTAAATTCAGAATCATGGAACATCCTCCTTTTATCATTTTACTGTAATATGTTATATATCATTGGAAAATTATAACTGTAATATCAATAACAAAGTGAAAACTCTTGGCACGAAATTATAATCCCAGTAGAGCCTGAAGTTCATGACGTAATACACGGTCCATAACTATACTAATAATCCGGTCAAGTTATACACAGAGCCAAATTTTGGTGAAGACCTAGGGTTAACCATAAAGAATTAAAATTCAGAAGTCGGCAAGAATCCCATGTATGCTAAAAAAGTTATTCGGGGTCAAATGTCAAATTTTCAGGTTTTTTTTAATTTTTCTCGAAAACGGTGAGTTGAATCAGAAAAATACCTCAGACCAACGTTGTAGATCTCGAACTTCTCTAGAAATCTCAATAATTTTTTTAAGTATCATCGTTCCTGAGATATCGCAATTGTACGAGGCACGTTCTACATAATATGCACACGTTTCCACACCACCTGTGAGGTAGTGTACGCCCGTTTTTCTCAAAGTCACTTGTAATTAATTTTTCAGAATGTGGTAGCGCGAAAACACGAAAAACTACGAAGGAAATTTATATGTAACTCCGGATTTCTCTTTTTCACTACTTGAACTAATTGTTGTTTCTCTTCCATTGATATTTTCACGGTTGGTGCTCTTCTGAATTGTAATCAATTGTTCCACCCTTGGCAATATCCACACGAATGACTCGACGAGTACAGAATTCCCACCCCTTTGTTAAGACTTTGGAGGCCTGTCGAACTTCTCTTGCTCAGGGATCTTTTTTCAATACAACACCTGAGCTTTGGAACTCCTTGCCGGAAGAGGTCTTTCCTGAGGCTTACGAACTTCAAAAATTCAAAGTGAATGTCAGTTCGTATCTCCTGTCCCTTGATTCACGCGGTGTTCTTTGAACATTACAAGGCTTTCCTTTCGTGTGATTCTGCAATAAATAGCCAGATGTTATTCAAGGCCATGCGGGTAGAGGGGATTCTTGAAGGGCCTGACCATCTTTCAAATATATATTTTCTAAATGAAGTATATAGACGAAGGAAAAAGTCCATGCTCGAAGTGGAGTGGTTGATTCAAAAAAAGGGAGTACATTCATGGATTTGAGTTATTCCTTTTTTTTATAGTATATAGTTAGTACATAAAGAGACACATATGTGACATTTACAATCGCGATATCTCAGGAACGATGATACCTAAAGAAAAATTTATCGATATTATTTTTCTAGAGAATTTCGAGATCTACAACGTTGGTGTGAGGTATTTTTCTGATTCAACTCACTGTTTTCGAAAAAAATTAAAAAAACCTGAGAATTTGACATTTGACCCTGAATAACTTTTTCAGCACACATGGAATTTTTGGGGACTTTTGAATTTTCATTCTTTATGGTAAACCCAAGGTTCTCACCAAAATTTGGCTCTGTCTGGATTTTTGTTATTTGATCACTGTTCTTATGTCTAACTTGACCGGGTTATAATATTATAAATAGGTTTTTTTCTTGCTTTGTTTGTTTGTCTGTTGGGGGTAATCTTCGGAACTACTGATCCAATCATGAAAACGCTTTCACTAACAGAAAGCTGCACAGTTCAGGAGTGATCTAGGCAATATTTTATTACGATCGAGAAAAAAATTCAGCATGAAATAATATTATATGTGAATCAAGTCGAAGAAAAGAGAGCGAGATGTGATGCTTTAACGGTGTGCGCTGATTGAACGGTTCGGTGTAGACGAACATAATGTTAATAAAATATGTTGGTCTCTATTAGTTATTCGAATAAGTCAGCAGTACTATAGGCGGGTTCATAATAAAAGTAGGATAAAATAAGGAACAAAATAAGAAAGTTGGATATACATATTTAAGACATAGCGTTTTAAAATGAATAAGCTAAAATAAGAAATAAGCAGTAAGCTGAAACTTGGTCAACTTTTTGTTTAATCTTATTTCGCGAATATTTCAATACGTCACTTCGACTCAAGAATTATATTTCTGAATACTTTTATTATTGAGAAGAAAATGTTGACCGACGAAAAGTGCATGAGGTTAATGCTCATGTTATCAACCACAGTGGTACCAGTGCCTTTGAGAAATGAAAGAGGAAGCCGAGATGGTACAGAGAAGGCAAAGTGAAATGAAGAAACTAAATTATAAAACTTTAGAACCTTTACGTAGGCAAATGGCATTTACAAAGATTATTTATTATTATGTATATATATTCATTATTTATGTGCAAAGCCTACTTTAAACACAAAAGTATTAAAATAATTCTTGCAAATGTTCATTTCTTTAGCTCTTCATGAAGGTTAAGAATATTTTCCTCTACGAGGCAAACGATGCACTTCCTGCCTTGGTATGTAACATACTATCTCATAAATATTATGCAACTGTTCCTCTACACATCCATTAGTATCCTTCATATTTCCAAACACAAGTTTCCTTCTGTTGGATACCATAAATGGTAAACATTATTTCGAACAATGTTGTGGTATATCAGTTTTGTATCACCCTATATATTTGTGATGAAGTCTGAAGTTTTAGTTCGTTGTAATCAGAAGAGAGGGGGGATAGAAAAGGGGTAAGACCAGTTGTTGTATGGTGTTGAAAAATGGCGAATAGATCGTAGTTTGAAAAGTCAAGTGTTTCATTTTATTAAAGTACGGTTACCGAAGAAAAATATATATCGAATATATTTGTCGATACATCACAAGTGGCGACGAGGACTTTTAAGTACTGTGTGTGGAATTTCAAATTCAAATTTCACGAAGTAGAACCACGAGTCTGAAATTCAAGATGGCAAAGTCAGAATACATAGGCCATCTGAGAGAATTCGATCCATCGGTAGCTGACTGGTCAATTTTCAAACGGAGAATCGAAAATTATTTCGTTGCAAACGAAATCAGTGAAGATAAACGGAAAGGAGCGATCTTACTAAATGTGCTCAGTGAGGACGCCTATAAGTTGGTTCATAATTTGTGCATGCCGGATGAACCAGAAACCAAAAAGTATTCAGAACTGATTCCATTATTCGACGAGCATTTCAAACCAAGTTTGACAGTGTTTGCGGCACGTTATAAATTTTACAGTGCTCAAAAAGTGTGCGGTGAATCGCCTAGAGAGTGGTCGGCCCGTTTGAAAAATTTGGCGACATTGTGCGATTTTGACACCGATCAATTGGAATTGGTTTTACGAGATAAATTCATAATGGGGTATGATAAAGGACCAGTGCAAGATCGCCTATTTGAGGAAAAGAAGACGGCAAAATTCAAAGATGTAGTGGAAGTGGCTACTGCAAAATCTGTGACCCATCCATCTTCATTTTCTACGAGCTGGGAACCCGTGATCAAGAAGGAAGCAGCCATGCATTATGCGCAAGTCAGACCTAAAGATCATAGGGGAAGGCTGAGACAACCAGAAGTGGGGGCACAGCAGTTAGCGTCAGGATCAGTGCGCAACCGCAACGGGGACCAGAGCGAAAGGCATTCAACTGGATTTTCTTCGAAATGTAGCGTATGCGGAAGAAAAAACCATCGAGCAGATAAGTGTTCATTTCGAAATTGTATTTGTCACGCATGCAATAAAAAAGGGCATCTAGCTCCAATGTGTCCGTTGAAACGAAAAAAAGATACTGCAAATTTTCACACGCAGAATTATTTAGAATCTGATTTTTCACTTTATAATTTGGAATGTAGAGTTGATCCTATTCAAATTCAATTGACTATTGATGATAAACCATTGATATTTACCTTAGATACCGGTTCTAGTTTTACGGTTATTTCTGAAAAGGTTTATTCTGAACATTTCAGTCACAAGATTTTGCATGAAACAGATAAGGTTTTCAATTTATATAATGGGGGTAAGATTTTACCGATTGGATATATTGATTGTGAGGTTAGTTATAACAACAAATTATTTAATATGGATATTTATATTATTAGCGAGGCGTCCGGTCCACCTCTCTTGGGACGTGATTTTTTTAATCTTTTCCAGCTAGGAATCACGAATTTTTTTATAGATGGGCCCGAGGATTTAAAAGGTTTATTGAATAAGTTTAGTTCCGTTTTTGAACCGGGGTTGGGCACTTTCACCAAAGGTGTAATCACAATAAATTTAAAAAACGAAAATATCACACCAAAGTTTTTCCGAGCTCGACCGCTTCCATTCGCGATAAGGGAGAAGGTAGAAAAGGAGTTGGATAGGTTACAAAATTTAGGAGTGATCGAATCAATTGAATATAGCTCTTGGGGAACGCCCATTGTACCCGTTTTGAAGGGGGATGGTTCGGTAAGGATATGTGGGGACTTCAAAGTCACTTTGAATTCTGTAATTGAAGTGGACAAATACCCCTTACCGCGGATCGAAGAGTTATTCGTAAAGTTACAGGGAGGAGTTCATTTCTCGAAATTGGATTTGGCTAATGCTTATACCCAAGTATGTCTCGATGAAAAATCCAAAAATTTGGTGACATTATCCACACATAAGGGACTATTTCGCTATAATCGGGCACCTTTTGGCATATCCTGCATTCCCGCGAAATTCCAAAAATTAATGGAATCTTTATTAGAAGGGATTCCGGGAGTTGTAGTTTTTTTAGATGACATTTTGGTTAGTGGTAGTAATAGAACAGAACATCTGTCAAGATTGAATAAAGTTTTAACAAAACTGCAAGAAGCAGGGCTAAAAATATCATTGAAAAAGTGTGATTTTTTCAAAAATCAAATTTCTTATCTAGGGTTTGTTATTGATAGAGAGGGGTTGCATACTGCAGCAGAAAAGGTATCTGCTATCACTGAGGCTCCCAGGCCAGAAACGGTAACACAGTTGAAATCTTGGTTAGGTCTAATAAATTATTACGGAAAGTTTTTGCCAAATTTGTCCACGCGTTTACATCCGTTATATAATTTACTGAAAACTGGTACCGAATGGTATTGGTCAGCCGAATGTGACGAAGTTTTCACTTCAATTAAAACTATGTTGATCTCATCCCCTGTTCTCGTTCACTATAATCCGAAGTTACCATTAAAACTGACTACGGATGCATCAAGTTATGGAGTAGGGGCCATATTAACTCATAATATGCCTGACGGAACCGACAAACCTATTTCGTACGCTTCGCGTACTTTATCGGACGCCGAGAAAAATTATTCTCAAATTGAAAAAGAGGCTCTAGCTATCATTTTCGGATTGGACAAATTCAACCAATATTTATACGGCAGAGAATTTATTTTGGAAGTAGATCATAAACCGCTTTTGGCTATTTTTCACCCACAAAAGGGAATTCCGCAATTTTCTGCGAATCGTTTGCGACGCTGGGCGGTTATCTTATCCAATTATAACTATAAAATGGCATTTGTTCGATCCGAAAATAATTTAGCTGATAGTTTGTCACGGTTGCCCCAAAGTTGTAAAAAAATCGAACCTTCTATGGAAAATGAGGAAATAAATTTTATAAATTTTTTTACTAATAATGATTACTTTCCAATTAATTTTGAACGTGTTAGGTGCGAAACACAAAAAGATGAGTTATTGCTGAGAATTTTGAAAAATGTGCGCTCTGGATGGCCTAAGCAACTCACAAATGATCTAAAAAAATTTCATAGAATTCGAAATGAGCTCAGCATTGAAGAGGGCTGTTTACTTTGGAACAACCGATTAATTATTCCTTCAAAACTGAGATCAGCGATATTGAATGATCTTCATTCATCCCACATGGGAGTGATAAAAATGAAAAGTCTCGCGCGATCGTTTTTCTGGTGGCCGGGATTAGACAAGCAAATCGAAGATATAGGCAAAAGGTGTGAAAATTGTTTGTTGAACAAAAACAATCCGAACGCAGCGGTACTCAAGAAGTGGCCTTGGCCCAGGGAAGTGTGGTCTCGTCTCCACATAGACTTCATGGGACCGTTTTTACAAAAATATTTTTTTATTTTAGTCGATGCCCATTCAAAGTGGATCGAGGTGTATCCAATGTCATCGATAACCTCCAAAGCAACCATTGAAGTATTGCGAACTACATTTGCTCGTTTTGGACTCCCAAGAAAAATTGTTTCGGACAATGCGACTACTTTTTGTTCGAAAGAATTTCAAATTTTCTTGAAACAAAACGATATTGAACATGTTACCTCTCCACCTTTTTTTCCTTCTTCCAATGGTGCGGCGGAAAACTCAGTAAAAACCATTAAAAACGCCTTGAAAAATGCTCTTGGTAAACATATCTCTCTCGATTTGAATAAAGTGTTGAATAATTTTCTTTTCGACTATAGAAACGCGGTGCATTGTTCTACGGGTTGTAGCCCATCCGAGCTAATGTTTGGGCGTAAATTACGAACGCGGTTTGACCTTCTTCTACCAAGAAGAGAAATTGTAGAAAATGATTATGTGAAAAATCACGTTGTAAGAGAGTTTGAACGACAAAAATTTTATCATAAAGGGTCTAGAGTTATAGAATTCAAGAAAGGCGATGTAGTTACAGTAAAAAATTATCAAAATGTGCGAAATCCAACTTGGATAAAGGGGGAAATAATAGAAAAACTGGGAAAATTAGTGTATTTAGTGAAGATTCCAGAACTTGAGCTAGTGTGGAAAAGGCATTTGAATCAAATAAAAAAATATTATTTTAACGAGACTTCGTTACCTATTCCAGAGAGTAAGGAGACATTTGATTCAAAAATCGTTTCCACACAACTGAAACAAGAAATAATGGAGAATATAAACAGTGAAGTGGATAGTGAAGGAGTAGCAGAGACTACAAATGTGGACTTGGTCAATGTTAGACCAAAACGTCAGATAAAACCAATAGATAGGTTAGAGTATGAAAAATTGTAATTTTTTTTTTTTGAGTTTAACATGAATTTTCATTAAAGGGGGAGGTATTGTGGTATATCAGTTTTGTATCACCCTATATATTTGTGATGAAGTCTGAAGTTTTAGTTCGTTGTAATCAGAAGAGAGGGGGGATAGAAAAGGGGTAAGACCAGTTGTTGTATGGTGTTGAAAAATGGCGAATAGATCGTAGTTTGAAAAGTCAAGTGTTTCATTTTATTAAAGTACGGTTACCGAAGAAAAATATATATCGAATATATTTGTCGATACATCACAAATGTAAAAATTGTTATTGTGTTATGGAACTTTGTGGTTCGTTGATTCGAGAAATGCTCACATAAAACCGATTTTTCATCCGATTATGAATTATTATGAGTTCATCAAATCATGTAGAATTTACATGAAATCCCTATGTTACAATCTTCATTTTGAAATATTTGCATTTGCGTGACATATTATTTACTTATCTCGACACAATGTGTTTCGCTTATTTGCTTCCATTTCTGAATTTTTTCGCAATCACTGATTTTTGTGGAACCGTCATTGATATATTATTGCGATTTACGGTTTTTTCTTCCCAATCATGAGTTATTCTAGTTGTGAATCTTTCTACCTTTTACAGCGTTGGCTCATTTAAAGTTTTTATTTATTTATGATCACTTCCCTTTTTTTGGCATTTTTATTCTTTTCATGCTCATAATGTTTCCAATTTCTACAATATTTTGTTTCGAATAACATAATATTCGGGTGGAATCATCCTTGATTTTTCTCATAACTGTCCTTACCATCCAAGTTGTTTCTTTTCAATTTCATTTGCATCTCATCATTTCTCAGCTTATCCTACAAGTTTTTTCAGAGATTTGCTCAACTAAGAGGTGAGAATTCTGCACTCGTCGGCTCATCCTGTTGATACTACCAAGGGTGGAACGAATGACAACAATTCAGAAGAGCAACGACTGTGGAAATGTCTATAGATGAGAGAGAAGTCTCCGGTCTCCGGTCTCCCTACGATGTTCCAACGAAGTAAGCAAGTTCGTGAGCGAATAATCACCAACAAGTCGGATTGATTTTCTCTGAATGAAATCAAGAAGTTTCAATGAATACGTTGGTGCCAAGCCTCACACATGAGAACTATACTCCAAGACAGGCCAGGCCTTATCTGTGCCTTGTAGATCAACAGAAGCTGAGGAGGGTGTGAGGGCGGTGTTCTTTCGCATAGAATAGAAATCCAAGCTACTGGGAAGCACCTTTAGCGATCGATCTCACGTGGTATTTCCCCTGTGAGATTATTACTGATCATAATTCCTAGCATCGAGATACTTGACTTTGTAGGAATGGTTACTCCTGACATCTGAATATTGAGTAGAGAAATATTGGCTTTTTTTCAAGAAAAGGCAAACATGGGCCTTTTCCAGCATTGAATTCCACCAGGTTGATGTTACTCCATCTTATTATTTTTGCCAAGTCATAGTTGATACTATTGATAGTGATGCCGCTGCTTATTTTTGTTTCTCGTGGTGATATGGGGACACTGGAAGGTTACTGTTGTCCGCAAGACTATTCAGTGAACAAGGTGTTTTCTACAGCAAATCATTGATATGAAGCAGAAAGAAGGTGGCCTCTAAAACTGAACCCTTTGGAACACCTGCATTCATTGAGAGAATATCAGATGATACTCCATCAATAACCACATCTAGAGACCTATCAGACTAGAAACTCTTCAACATAGGACACAATTGAGGCGGTGAATCATAAGACGGCAGTTCAAAAAGGAGACCCCGATGCCAAACTCGATCAAATGTTTTTGAAATATCGTTTATCCGAATTTTTCGATGGAATGCTGCCAAATATGTGAAACATACGCCAATAAGTCACTGATTGATTAATGATGGCGAAATCCATATTATTGATTATTATTCATTTCTGATTTCTTCAGATATTTGATATGCTTCATATTGATTGCTTATTCCATAATTAGGAATGATTTGGAAATGATAAAATACAATGAAATTGGTCTATAATTAAATGGTGAAGTTTTTTGCCCTTTTTTAGGAACTGATTGAAATCTGGCTTTTTCCAGTACTTAGAAAAAATTCCCAAGTGATACGAAAGGGTGAAAATTCTGCAAATTCGGGGACACACACTCTAAGAACAATTACTGGGATTCCATCAGATCCACAAGCCTTGGATCATTAAAATATTTCTTATATTTTGAATAATCATTTCAGGCCCATGAGAATTTCCAGCAAACATATTAGCAGATATTATCAATTTTTTTTAGGAAGTGGTGGCTTGTTATCCATCCTCCTTGGTTGAAGGGGGCAATGACAGCTTCAGGGAACTACCATAATGAAGGACAACCATTTGAACATTCAACAAGTTATGAACGAATTCATAACATACCCGGATCTCGTTTCTGAACCTGGATTTTGGCGACAGTGGTTGAATGCGGCTTATTAGGATGTGACAGCCTCAGAGCGACTTTTATTAAAGCAGGGTTTAGACTGTGGTGTCTCTGTACTATTTGGAATAAAAGTACCAATCCATTGCCAGAATGATAGTGTCAAAGATTTCTTGAGCACATAAAGTGGGATCACCATATGAAAAATAAACCCTTCTCCAAGGAAAATCAGAGAATAAAATTCGAAGACCGTGCCAGTCGGCTGACTTATAATGCCAAACACGAAGTAGTATACCATTTATTGGAGCTGAATACGAACAAGTGGTCGAAATCAAAGAACAACCCAAGGGAAGGAAAATTTTGATCGGATAAAGATCAGCATGAGTAGTGAGAAACAGATCCAGTGGATTGGTATATAGTGACCCCAGTAGTTGGATGATTTACTTCAATGAAGTCGATCAGATAGAAATTCGATCAGTCTGTCAAAAGGTCATTGTTAGGTGATGAATAGTCTAGTGACGATTGACAAGCCTAAACTACATCACGTCGAAAACCTTCGGTGGTTCTAGCTTTTCTTCGCGTTGACACAATAAATCATTCCTAAACTATACAGATAAACACCACCTTTTAAACGAAAGCGAAAATTTAATTCATAACCCGGGCAGAGTATATGTATTTATTTCGTAGATGAAGTGACCTGAGTTTTAGTTAGAATGAAAATGTTAGGTTTTTCTGTTTGCAGATGGTGATGCACATCATTGATAATTTTTTGCATTCCACGAATGTTTCAATAACCGATTCTCAATACTTCCAATGAAGGATCCCCTAAAATACCTTCCAACCGGAAACCCGATCAGGAAGGTATTTTACTTCCGGAGTTTTTTTTTACTCTGGAACCATTATCATCATTCATTGAATTGAATAATTGGGAAAAACTGGAAATGTCAACCACACACTGAAACGTGAATAAGCACTTCACAGCACATATAGTTGATATGGTAGTATCTCACCGGCCGATGGTAAAGACGGTCTTCCACCTAAGGTTTCTATTTCAATTCTACCTCAGGGTTAGTCTAATCCGACCCCATACAGAGCGAATTCATCAAAAACAATAACCAAACCCCAGTGTCGGAAACATCAGGAGTATAATAGCTAAGTTTTAGTTAGGCCTCACTTTATATTGGTTGTACGGTGAGACCTTTAACCACAAGAATAAAGGATCATAGAAAACATTTATTGAATGAAAACACAAAGTCAACATTTGCAAATTATCCACTGGTGGAAGAAAGAGATTTTAATCATGACTAGGAAGATTACGGTATGTACTATCTACTCTTCCGAAGGCAGACTATAAAAAATTGGTCAGAAAATTGGTTAATGCAATGAAATTTATTTCCTGTCAATAGTCTGAATGCCTGAAATCACATTTAGCCAATATCGCATAAGGAACACCAAAGAGGCTCTCTCATTAATTTGAGAGGATTTCGGTAATTGCTTTCAAGAGATGTGCCCTTCGAACTAATACTAGACAGGAAAAAGGAAATCCCAACTTGCAACTGATAGGAGAATTGATTGTCACTTTCGGCTGACTGTCGACTACATCATAGAAAAAGATGGCACGAATTCAATGTGGCACTTTTCCGACTCAGTTCGGGGAGTACGTACTTTCCGGCCAAGGTTGGTCAGATTCATATTGTTACTGTCATTGCAAAGCATTTCAAATGAATTGAATCCCTTCAATATATGCAATTGCTCGAATTTTCATATGAATATTGAGAATTAGAATCCTTCCGTTGGTACCTATCTTCTGTTCGAATTTCAATATTCAATACTCGTAAGAATTGAATTGTTCGAAATGTTGTCCTACAAAGAAATATAACAAACAAATGTGTCTCAGTGATTTGTTGCTCTTCGCGCTTGCCGAAGAAGCAGTGTAAGCAACACGTTCAAAAATAGTTTTTTTGAACTCTCAGACTTTCAGAATTGATTAATTCGTTACGTAAATTACTATTGTGGCCCCGTTGCTCTCATGTTATTGCTGAGGAAACAAAGTTTTTGTCAAAAATGCAGATTAAATTTTTGGGTAGTATGGAAATCCTCGATTATGCCGTTTGTAACCGAAAACATACTTGGGATATACCATTCCACATTTTCAATTTTTTTTAATTCATTATTTTTTCCATTTTTTCGAATTCTTCATTTCTTATGGCTACTTAGGTGACCGTACCAGCAGATAAAGGAATAGTTCAATTCCGATAGATTATTTATTCAATAATAAAAAATCAGAAATCGAAATTGTTGCATTCACAAATAAGAGAAATATTAACATTTCGAAACATCTTGGGTATATCGCACATCACATAGATGAAGAAGGGTTAGGTATTCATTCGAAAGTCATCATGAACCTCTCTATTATCTCAAAAGAAATTTGTCTCGCTATACGATAGATAATCCTCGTACCCAAAACAACAATAAAAACCACGGAACCCATCACCGCATTCCAGAGCCGTCAAGAATATTAAAATACCAGACTGAAAGTGAATCGGATCCACCCCAAACACTTTCGTCGCAGGTAGACGCGACGGACTCCGATCTGATGGTACCCCTATATGGGTCATAGGTATATAACACATGATGAGCTCTTCTTCACTTGTTTGATGGCCTGGGAGTCGGTATAACACGGTTACACTTTGCCATTTCACTTCTTCCGCCGCTGGTGAACCAACGTGCTTTCTCTCTAGGTCATTTGCGTATCATCTTAATGGGCATGATTCTTATTGAAGCGGTTCAGTGAAGTGATCGATTGGACTTTATCGGAAGGAAGTGTTTATTACCGGTTTGGTTCGTGTCGTTTCGATTCTCCTGAAGAATATTCGAGTGAGTTTTTTTTCAATTGGTGTAGTGGTACTAAATAGAATAACGAATTGAATTAGTTCTAGAAAATTGAATGAAACAATTGAAATTATTATGTGCACACAAGAATGATTCTGGGACTCAATAAAATTATTGTCTGCGTACTTGAAGAACACGAATTATGAAAAAGAACATAAAACGTTCTCTCAAAATTTGGATTACGGGGTTATTTGTGCTCAAACTATTGTGAATTTATCAAATTCGTCATGAAAAAAAAAAGTTTTCCAAATTCTTATCCACATAATATATCATTAATCAATTCGATACCTGGCTAATTCGTCAACTTTTCGAACTAGTTCTCCAATGGGGAAACAAATAGACAAAATGTGAACGGGTCTCGAGAAACTCCAATGTGACTCAATGTGATAGATTTAATTCAATAACATTGTGACTCAAATTGAACCTGAGGAATCTAATAGCAAAGGTGACGTGGAATTAGTAGCTGAAGCTGACTGAAATGTATACATTTTTTTATTATTGATTGTAACGATTTCAGGAAGATGTGAAACTGAAAAGATTTGAATTATGATTATACAATTCAAATCCAGAGACAAAGTTGTTTCCTGATGAAATCCTGGTAATGTTAAGTTTATCGGGCACCAAGCGATAAAAAAAATTTTTTGCGGGAACTTACGTATTTCGACCTCCTGAACAAAAAACTTAGATAAAAATTTTGGCGCTCTCCAATAGTTTTCAAGATACAGGGCATTTTTTGGGTCAAAAATGGGATTTTTGAATACACGTTCCTGCATCAAAATTACACTTAAAATTCATCCTTCTTTTTTATCAGCACAATGTACACATCCCTAATTATTCGTTCCACACTTTTTTTCATTCGGGAACACTAGTTTTATAACAAAAAAATGCACTTTTCCTCAACAACAACAAAAACATTGAAAATTCGGCATGTCACTGCTAAATGTTTAGTGTATTCTTTTTATGAGGGGTTGGTACCGTGGAAAACCAGAGTACACTATTCAAATCTTTATTCAAAGTGCATACTGCATCACACCTCGGGCATTGAATTGTCGAGAGAAATATTCCTATTGTTGTAAGGTTATTAACTAATGCCCTCTTATTATGCACTAAGGCTGTATATTCGAATAATTTCATCATTTTAATAATTTACGTAAAAACTTCAAAATGAAGGAAAATTAATTGGGTCTGGTTAATTGCTCTGGTTTGAGTCTGGTTTGAGGTCTGGTTTTCCAAGGTACCAACCCCTCATAAAAAGAATACACTAAACATTTAGCAGTGACATGCCGAATTTTCAATGTTTTTGTTGTTGTTGAGGAAAAGTGCATTTTTTTGTTATAAAACTAGTGTTTCCGAATGAAAAAAAGTGTGGAACGGATAATTAGGGATGTGTACATTGTGCTGATAAAAAAGAAGGATGAATTTCAAGTGTAATTTTGATGCAGGAACGTATATTCAAAAATCCCATTTTTGACCCAAAAAATGCCCTGTATCTTGAAAACTATTGGAGAGCGCCAAAATTTTTATCTAAGTTTTTTGTTCAGGAGGTCGAAATACGTAAGTTCCCGCAAAAATTTTTTTTTATCGCTTGGTGCCCGATAAACTTAACATTACCGAAATCCTGATAAAAACCTACTGGAAATATGGAAAATGAACTCAGTCGAAGTCTGATTCTGCAGTGCCTTGCAAATCAGAATTCAGACCAAAATTTATCAATCTTATTTTCTAGCTTGATAATTATTTGAAAAATCATTGGCAATAAAAGACAAGTTATTGTGGCTATGGACTGAATTATTGTCAAAAATATGAAAACTTCATGTTCAGTAGGGAACGATTCACACATTTTTATTCCAAAAAGAAAAAATCGAATTATCAGGTAAACGTTAACAAAATAATTTCGACCTATGATAACATATTTCTTTGATCAAGTTACATCTTCCATTTCGAGAACAAAAATTACACTCACTATTCGTTTAACACGTAAGATTGACACTGTTAGTTTGAATGTGAAACTTTTTGATAGAGATCAATTGCTAGGGCACCAACTTGATATCATTACACAACCCACGTTTCGCTACCAAGTTAACTGACAGTACGTATTTCGTATTACAAATAATTTCCTCATGAGGTAATGGAATAAATAATTCTACTGGCCTTATTCACTCAACTAAGAGATATTTAAACGACTTTTTTTACCCTCTTCTTGAATGTTTTTTCAGTACGACCAATATGAAAATGACTACAAGCTCCCAAGTTCCTTCAGTTTTGAATTTTCATGAAGAACCTTGAAATTATCGATTGGAACTGTTTCAAAACTTACACAACATAGTGTCGCCTGATATCGAATCGGGTTTTTATTTGGTAAATAGGAAGATATGTGGAAAATTTCGGAACAAAGTAAAGAAAGTAGTAATTCATTCATAACAAATGGTGATCCTTTGAGTTTTGACTCAGCAGCTTGAAATGCATGAGTTGGTCTGAATTTTTCAAGGATTGGTGTTTTTTTTAAAACCGGAACCACATCCAAATCTGATTGATCCAAAACATATTCAAGTTGAATATGACGAAACTATTCCAACCAAATCTAGTCCAAACCGTGGTATCACTAAACTAGCACTAATATAATGAAACACAGTTTTACTTGTTCAACAATACCCTTCGCACGATATTATACGACTGACTCATCCTATCTCCTATTTCTCATCCCGTGACAGGTGATTACATCAATAGGTATTGTCCCATTATTCATAATCGCAATATAGTACACAAACTATTTCAAATTCAACTCAAACCTTAGCCTATCACATGACCATATTGAGCCTATCAAAACCAAACTACCCATCCCAAGATCGTCTGAACCTAGCCTAACCTTACCAAATCGAAACTTTGTTGTTGAGTAATACCTTTTTTAAGTTGTTTTTGAAACGTGGATCGATCATACGTCTGATCAATTTATGGTGCAAAAAAAGACGTGACCTAATGACTTTTTCTTGACTTCTGGTGAGCGATATTTTCTGAAAGCAGGGAGAGCGCTGAATTTGAACTATGGACTCATGTTCAGCGGCTCAAAAAATGTGGTTTGAACTAAAAAAAAACGAATATCACGCCTGTCGATAGTCATTTGCCTGAAATTATTAATCACCAATCAAATATAAGAGTTACTTTGGCGAACCTGAATATAAACAAGGCTTGCAGATCCGATGGAATCCAAGCAATTATTCACGAAGTGTGGGCTCCCGAATCGACCCCGGTACTTTGCGAATTGTTCAACCTTTCGTATAACTTGAAGGGTTTCTCTCTTATGTCCTTGAAAGCAGCCAGGAGCTGAACGAGTTACCAGAGTTATGCAAAGAGGAATCAATATGAAGCTCTTCCAATATCTGGAGTGCCTCTTCCAGAGTCCGCATATCAGCACAAAAAATGAAAATACAGAGACTTATTAGCGTCAATAGTATTAACGAGGACTTGACAAAAATAATAGGATGGGATGGGATCAATTTGGTGGAATGCTGGAAAAAAAACCCAGGCATGTCTCTCTTCAAAGAAAGCCGATCTATCCTAATTCAGTATTCAGAAGTCAGGAGTAACGATTCCTACAAAGTCAAGTATCTCGATGATAGGAATTACGCTCAGTATTAATCTCTCATGGGAAAACTATGTGAAATCGGTCACTAAAAGTTCTTCCCAGAAGCTAAGATTTTTATTTCGTGCGAAAAAACACCTCGCTTCTTCTCAGCTTCTATTGATGTACAAGGCACAAATACGGGGCCTGTCTTGGAGTATAGTTCTCATGTGTGGGCTCGGCACCAAATAATTCATTGAAACTTCTTGAGTTTATTCAAAGAAAGGCAATCCGTTTTGTTGGCGATTCTTCGCTCACGGACTCGCTCTCTTCTCTGGAACATCGTAGAAGGGTCGGAGACTCGTCTCTTCTATGGATGTTTCCACGGTCGGTGCTCTTATGACTTGTCAATCGTTCCACCCTTGTCAGTATCTACACGGATGACCCGACGAGTGCAGAATTCTCACCTCTTGTGTGCTTTGAAACCTGTCAACCTCTCTTGCTCAAAGAAGTTAATGTTAATCCATATCTCCTGTCTGATTCACGCGGTCTTCTTTGAACACTACAGGGCTTCCCTTTCGTGTGGATCTGTATATAAAAAAAAATAAAAAACACTGTGTCATATTAACGCATTTGTCGCTCTAATTACCGTACAAATCGACATTAATTTCATAAATGAAGCACCTCGCGGTTCAAGAACCGTAATACGGCACCGGTAGTGTGAGTGAAGTGTGATAATGACATCTAATAGTTTTACGTAACACAGCTCTCTAAGTGAGAGTTGGATATAATTGAAATGACTCGAAAAATTTCATATGGGCCCTATCAAGGATGTAATGGAAATCAAACTATTAAATATGTTGCCAATTATGAGTCATTTTCTATATTTCATGAATTGATTGCCAATTAGAATGTACCAGTGGTTAGGAACTTTGGTGTAGGTTCAATGTATTATTGACATGTATCAGTACACATATGTGGTCCTTGTTGAAGATATACAATGACAATAATTCGTGGAAATATCCATGGAATTGTTCGAGGAAATAGTATTAATCAGAGTCCTTCTGTAATAATCATTGAAAAAAGTTGATATCTCAATATTATCCTTCAAAATTTTCTGCAATGCTCAGAAAGCACACTGACAGCAAGGTAGAAGAAAATGTCAAATGTTATGAACACGAGCTCCATCTTTTTGAGATCTGGAAGGTGGCACTTTGAAATAATAGATGAGCTTTCTGGGGACTAGTTTCAATATCAGAAGTCGAAATTCTTGACATTTGAAGACAGAAGTAATTCTAGTGTAGCGACAGTTCTCATCACACTGAGTTGCAAGTGTTTTGTGAGAAATCCCTTTACCAAGTTCCTTTCCATTCTAGAAGCTATTCAGCATTCTACTGTTCGACTGAACTTCCAGCTTGGTTCAGTATCAGTAATTCATATCAGTGACGACTTGATTTATATAGCTCTCAGCACAAGAATTCCTCATTCATGGAGCTATTTAAGAGCTCACAGAACGACATCCACTTCCATCTCATTTGATTATGGTTGGCAATGTCATCAAGGTTACGGAATTTCTTCAGGACTCTTGTTTCAGGAAGTATTTACAGTTCTGTAATAGTTATATTTCACAAGTTCAGGACATATGGACGCATAGATTTTCGCGCATCCGGTGTATCCTTCTGAGGCAGGTTTCTACAGAATAATATTTGTTGATGAATGCATTTCAAATAAATATCGATTATTATAACTGAACTTCGATGGTATTATGTAATGTGACATTAGAGTGAGAGTGAAGCATATCTGGCATGAAATGTACACCATCATAGGGGTCATATCGCAACCGTATTGAGAAATCGAACTTGTTACATATTCTGCAGGTTATGGCTCGTTTCAATAAGTAACAGATCATTCCGTAAATATATATTAATGAAGAATCGAAACCTACTTCGCTAAACAAAATATTGCAGAAGTGACACTTAAAATGCATAATTTCAAAACACTTCTCGAACAGGTCGATTTTTGAAATGAATTTTGTGGTAGAAACGAAAACACTTCTACTATATCAGAGTAATAACCCGGGTGACATTTTTTTAATGGCATACCCAGTATATTATTGAGTCGTTCATGAAGAAACTTCACGATGTTTCACATGTAGACGGGGTATATCCTATTTCATTACAAAACCAAAATAGATGCTTCAGAAACCTTTCCTTTCAGAATCTGTTTAGCGATTTGAAACAACGTCAAATACCTTCTTGTGTAAGACTGAAAATTATCAGAGAATTGTCTAAAAAAAGAAACAAAAACATTGGTAGATCTGAATCGAACAAATGTTATCCCAGTAGTAATGAGTGTTCGTTTGGTTAATAGTGTATTGGTCATCTTTTTTTTTATCACAATATAACCGTTTAATATGAGCCGAAGTTTCATTATTGACCGCAAATCAGAATTCAAATCGGTTGTTGGTAATATCTATCACTATGAGCCAAATTAGTGCTTATTTGTGGAACATATCTGAAATCAGTACTCATTTGATCATTTTGTGAAATGCATCTGAAGATTCATTGGTAATGGATGCTTGGATTTTTTTTTTGTAATTTCCACCACCCTGCTCGAATTTTATTCATGCATTCCTGAGGGATTTGAAAAGCCCAATGATAATATGCTGGGTATTGGAGAATAATGTTTCATAGTTGATGAGTTCACGAATGAACATGCTGTTTTCGATTAATGGCGTAGGGAGCTACTAACAAGGCCAAATTTCTGGAGGGCTTCGATAGAGCCCAGTAAAAAAATGGTTTGAAATGATTTCAAATGATTTTTTTTCCTTAACCAGCTGACGAACTTCAACCCTCAGAAGTCGAAACTTGTGCGAGCGATGGAATAACGAGGCCTCACCTTTTAAGGTGTGAATCCCGGTGCTGTGTCTCGGCGGGAAATCGCTTGTTAGGCGGGCGTACCTACCAAGAACCACAAAAATACTATATATTTCATTAAAATCTACCGATTCAAAGGAAAAGCTATCTTTTTTCCACATTATTGTCTTGATCAAGCAGACAGTCAACTGCAACCATCATATTGATGATATAATAGTGACATCTATATTTTAATATTTTCCGCACCTACTTTCATAATAAATATTCTTGGCAGAACAGAAAATATTCTCTCGAATCATGCTTTTGATTTATGGCCATTTTTTGATATCGGTGGTACTGATAATATTCCAAACACTCTCATTTTTTACAGATTTGATAGCATCTCAAATCCACTGGACATTCTTTCCACAAACAGACATCTCTTCGACTGAATGATGAGCAGTTGAAGGAAGATAATCTCAGAAAATATGAAAGCTTTTAAGGTGAGTAGAAAAACTTGTATTCCTTAAATTCCACAATGCACATTTTCATCAAGAGTTCATTATTTCTCACTCACTTATAATCTCCCTAGAGCTCATAATATAACCCGAAGCTTGCAGAAGATTCGATATGAAAATTTTATGCCAAAACTGTACAAAATACAACAGTTTACCGTACGATTCTCACCATCAATAGGTCTACAAAACCACGATACGTGTTTCGCTATACAATAGCTTTGTCAAGCAGTTTTGTTACTGTGAATCTAGCATTTCTTGTTTGATACGGATTTTCATGGAATATTGGTCGGTGTCAATTCAATTGTTTGAAATTAATATTGAAGTGGTAATCATATCTATCTGAAGCAACATTCTGGACATCCATAATAAACCGCCCAATGAATGCCCAATCACTAATTTCATGATCTTCTGTTTTAAAATCCCAGTAGTATGCCAAAGTAAGATGATTTCCACTTATTGATAGTCGGGTGGTGTTGAAATGCAAGCATCGGGTTGAAATTCAAAAGCGTGAAATTTCTTATATTATTAAAACCCGAAAAATACATATCCATACATGATCTCGAACAAGGAAATTCTCTAGTGAAAAATATATGAACATATTATCGTACTTATCCAATAATTGTATCAAATCTCTATAAAATGTTGTTCAAATGTCGTGTTTCGTATTTTCGTATTTTATTGAAATTCATGGCATAACGGGATGAAAAAAGGGGTTTATAATATTTTTTCGACTTCTATCAAAAATTCTTTCTAGTACGCCCTGAAGGCAGAGCCTTATTGTAATAAACCTGATAAAAGTTAGTGCTAAGAACTACAGAATATAATTGCATTAAAAACATAATCAACGGGTCGGCTAGTATTAAAGAAAGAGGGAGTGTGTGATCCGAATAATATCCAGTCACTGTATTCAAATAATAGAAATAACCATAACGAAAACGTTGTCTTATGGTCACTTGCATTTTAGTCAAAGGCAATAGATGAATGAATTAATGCAGAACTGAACAGAGATGAAGATTAGAAATGGATAGTAATTTGTAATTATTTTATCAGCGAAGGAGAATAAAGAGCCTGGTGGAGATCAGTTGCCCTTACTTGGAATCACTGAACGGCACTCTAAACTGTTTCAATATGCCAGGAGTTTTAGAGAATAATACATCTCAATTTTTGATATTCAATCCCCTTCATCTCGAAAAAAGTTCATACTCTTTTACACCTGTCAGTTTGCCAATCGTTTTCGTAACACGCTGAATGTTCACCTATATGTAACAATTGAAACGGTATCTTTTTCAAAACCTTTCTTGCAGTGTTATTAGCGATAAATATTTCGGAGCAAGCTTGGCTTTGTGCTAATTCATGTTTAATTCCTGATTCAACTGCTCTACCGATTCTTATGCAAATGAAGAAATCAACAATTGCATTTCATTCCAGCCATTCAATTAACATTTGGCTGCTCATTCACATACATCAAACATAACATCATAAACATGATGTCCATTCAAGACGTGAGCGAAATAACCCGACCAATTTCACTGCTTGATTTCATTTTCAGTGTTATTCAAATCTCGTCACGAACGTGTTAGTCTAACCTAGAAAGTGTTCGGAAATGAAATTTTACGTAGTCTGTGTCGGAGGCGGTCAACGCACACTTAAAACAAGACTTTTCACAAATAAAAGTTTTCACCGAACCTAATGTTATCTCCGTGTCCTGTTCCTGTAATTGTTATTGAAAGTTTTATCTGATCGGAATCAGCAATTATCATGAGGAAGCAGCATTCCGACTAGAGTCATCCACATTCTTTCGCGACAGACAAGTCATCCTAGAGTTTATGAAAGAGTGAAAATGTTCCACTACATACGGGTGTAACAATTATCGGATGAGATTCGTTTTCTCTTCCTAGTTTCGAGTACAGTTGTTATCACTATATCCTCATTGGCAATCGTTGTGAGCGGTAATGAGTATTGTGTCATTATAATTAGAGAAATGATTGAATGAAAACGTTGGAGATATTCAAAATTGTCTTTTCAAAGTTGGTTTCGAGAACATGCACTAGGAAATAGGTGAAAAGAGAGTTGCTGTAGACCAAAAAAAAAGTTTGTCAACATTTTGACATGTTTGCTATGCCTGATCATTGCATTTTCAAGGGCGCCATACAAACTTTTCCAGGGGGGAAGGGGCGGACATGAAGCATCTAGGCCTTCACCTTTTTAAGTGCGATACTCCCGACTGTAAACTTTACGAAGTTTTGTTTCAATGAACGGTATCTTTCGAAGTCTAGGGAGGCGAGCCCCTCCTACCCATACTATGGGCGCCCATGTCAGGAAAACAATGTTGGGATCAGAGATCAGTTTAGATTTTCATGTCTTTCGGCTTCCACAACCTCTTTGAGTCGATTCTTCTTTCAATGAACAGCAAGGCATACCGACCGAGACAAGAATTGTCCTGGAATTTATTTAAAATTCAATATTTTCTTTTTTCAATGATCAATAGTATAAATAAAGCGAAATAGCCATACTTTTACAAATGAATATAACTATCAGAATGAATTAAAACAAAATCGACTTTATTCAAACAATAATCGAAACGTTGATACTAATATTTGATTGGGTCAAATTCCTGATTTAATTAATATCTGAATATGAAACAAAGCCATCTACTGAATCTTTTTTTTCACCTTGGATATCACTCAGTTCACAAGTAATATTTAGAGCAATATAAAATCAATATTAGATGGTTGTTTTCCATAGTGCGTCGCTTAGTTTAATCAAACCAAAAGATTCTTAGTGAATTAATGACAGATCAATATGCTGTCAGGAAGAACAACATGCTTGCTGAATGTTCTAAAATTGTTCGTTTTCGTTAACCAGCTGGCGAACGTCAACCCTCAGAAGTCGAAACTTGTGCGAGCAATGGATCAACGAGGCCTTACCTTTTAACGTGCGATTACCCAGCACGGTGGCCCGGCGAGGAATCGAAACCCGGCCTTCCGCTTGATAGGCAGATATGCTAACCACTACACTACCGAGATACTTTCAATTAGACTCATTTCAGGGACGTCGGGCGCGAAAAGCACCTACATCGTTTGACAGAAATTCCTTTTTATTCGACTTATATATCCAGTTTCTGGAATTCTACCAACTTCGATTTTGATTTCATTCCCTATTGTATTTTTTTACAATCGTACTATGCGTGTGGATATAATATGTTCGGACTAAGTTGAGTCAGTATCAATAGTCACTCCCAGGTCTACATGTGAAGACACTGTATGCAACGATCGACCATCTATTGTGTACGTGTGGAGTGCATAGTTCTTTCCTTGATGAAGTACGACGCATTTGCCAATCCTCACACCACTGACTAATCGAATTGAGGTCTTCTTGAAAGAATTGATGTTCGACTAAGGCATTTCCATACAGTTTAGTATCATCGGCATAAAACGACTTGCAGGACTTTATAAGAACAGCAAGATCAATTGCATAAACAACGAAGATGATCGGGCCAAGAACAGACCCCTGGGAAACTCCACTTGTGGTATATACCTACTCTCATAAACCATACGAATCTCACCTTCGGCTCGTTTCGTATCCTGGTTGATGCTCGTTTCTAATTACCATCATTACATGATCGTTGCATTATATAATATTAATCAACTGAAAAAATGATAAAAGTGTTATCGTTTTTGTTTCAGAGGCATGTTCAAAAGCCGTTGAATAATGTGAATATTCTGAACTATATGAAAACAATTCATATATTACATCCTTCAAATTTTAGCTAGGAAGTTTTTCGAGTTCTACAGAACTGCGTGGAACTGCGATTTAGAGGAAAGGATTGAGAGGAAGGTTGTCCAAACATTTTCTAGAAATATATTTTCAGAATCATTTACTTTCAAACACTTTTTCGTTTCATTTTCCTCCCCTCCCCCCATACTTCTAACGTCCAATCAGAGCCAGTGGCGATATAAAGATTCCATTTGAATGATGTGGCATTTTTCAAGATCTGTGGAGAGTCTGAAAATTCGATGAATCATCATCAATAAAATATATATTCAATGTAATTCAATAAAGATAATGTTATTGAACATAAGTTCGAGAAGCTACATCCGGATTGGAAAACTATAAGCAGTGGGGCAACAAAGTTCCATACGGACATCCGAAGGTGCTCACCTACCCCCCATCATTGGATATGTGAAGATATGAAAGAAGAAGCTCCAAAAAATCATTCAGGGAAGCAACGATTGAGAGCAGAATGTATGGTGCCCACCAAGGGTATAGAGGTGGCTCCATTATGGGGAATTCTGACGATGCCGCGGTATATGGGTGATCTCCTATCAAAACACCCGAAAGCAGTCCTCAATCAAGATTCTGAGACAAGCGGAAAAACCTGACAATGAAAGAGCTGACCATGTCGTCGCACAAAAGTAATGAGACTAGAGTCAACTCTTGGAAACTCTGGAGCTGGAAGGTATCTGCCCTGGAAGGAAAACCATTCCCCAGATAGCAGGCCATCCAGAAAAATCGACCAAGGCTCTACTGGCATTCAGCACGAAAGAGATCAGGACCATGACAGGGCTCCTAACATGACACTGCCATATCAACAAGCACCTCCAACTCATAGGGGTCACTGACCCAGACTGTAGATGCTCAGAAGAAGAAAAAACAGCTAATCATGTCTTAACTAAAAAAAAACATTCGAACATTGGTATACAGATTCAAAATGTTTTCATGATAAAATATCATTGAAAGCATTATTGGAGGGAACTACTGAAGATAAAATCAAGAAGCTAAGACTATAATCAGCAGTTGGTCAGGTTCATAATTGAAATATAATATTTCATAATCTTCGAATACATATCGAAAATTGATATTCATATTAAATAAATGATTACTAGTTGATGAATGTTCTATTAGCAGTTTCATATGACGAAAAGAATAATATTGATTCAGAATAAGGTGTCTGGTTGCATACTGATAATAATCGTTTACCAAAGTTGGTACAATCAGAATTGCATATCAATTCATCCTGTAGTTTGTGAATGGAAATGTAACAACTGAGCTTTTTAGTATATCACTATTACTTCTGACTAAAGAATACACAATGCATAGTGAAATTTGGGATCAAAATATTCGCAAGCCACAAACCCACGAACAATGTTGAAATTATATAAACGTTTGTTTTGACCACAGTTATTTCTCACTTTCTTTATTTATGAAAACGAGCACAAAAACTAGTCTAATTTTGCTACGTAATATACGGGAAACAATCAATGAGAAAATCGAATAAGTAATGTAAGTGCAACCCAGCAGTGCAATTCACAGAAATTCGAATTACTATTACTATTACCATTCACATATTTTTAGCTTTGATAACCAAGTACTGTCGCGACGTATTTCTCGTCATTTTTGATACACATCCTCTGTAACTCCAAGGAGAACCGGGCATGTAAAAAATTAATATTTCTGAATAAGCAAAATATATTGGTTCGATGATCGTTGCATGGTGTGACGAAATCGTTTGAATAAATAAAAATATTTACAGAAGATGAACACAATGGAATTATGGAAAATAGTTTTCACTTGCTACATTATCATGTTTATAGTTCTATAAGCACCCATTCCATCATTTAGGTTGAGTTGGTATGTGATTTAATCGCCATAGTCGATTTTAAATTCACTTCGTACAGAGTTATCCAGAAATAGTTCTTGCAATAATTCCAAATGTGTGATATCTGGGGTCTATTCCATAATGTCGAGGAGTTTGGGAATTGAAGGAGTGGGAAATGAATGAGTATTTCACTTCCTAAAGAAAGGTAGACAAAACGAGGAGAATTGAGTTAGACCTCGTTGCAAGAAGCGGTTTTGGAATCAGAATCAAAGAGTTGCACTCATATTTTCAGGGGTAATATAATAAGTGGTATGATTATTACCGATAATTTTTTGGAATATTAATGAATTGCAATCCCAAAGCTGAAAATACAACGAGTCCGCAGGACGAGTTGTATTTTCTTGCATTGGGATTGCCAATGAATTGATATTCCAAAAAATTATAGGTTATTATTCATACCACCAATTATATTTAGGACGACAATATAACCCCTGTTTGAGCAAAAATTGTTGAATTGCCTGGTAATTGATTCTTTATTTCTGGCCGTATTCAAGGGAATACTCTTTTCCACTGCTTCATCTATGATACCAATCGCCATTTGTCCCCAACGATCGCTTATATTGATTAAGAAATATAACTAATCAAAACACATAGATTTGACGTTTATAATTTAAATCATTATTTTCACTTGACAGCTAGTAAAACAAAAACTAAGCAGGTTTATCACCGTGAAAATACAGCGACAAGCTATATTTTCACTGTAATTCGGATTCTATTGGCTGAATTTCAAAATTTGAAATAGACTGATTGGTTGTTAAGCAAGGAGATATATTGTCGTAAAAAAGTACTAATATTTCAAAACTGAATCAATATAACAGTAGTTAGTTTTTTTCATTATTATGGAAGTATTTTTAGGGAAGTACTTCAGTGGTGGACCATTTTTGTGCAATTATCCATAACACAATCTGAAAAAATAAGTTTTCACTTAGAATATATGCAAGTGTAAAGGGTAGACTGATCTGCCCAGAATAAATGCTGCGCCTACGGAAACTGGCCCTTCTTAGGAATCCTACCAAAACAATATGTTGATGAAATGATTTCAATACAAACTACGGTAGTATCTTGGAACTATGTTTGTTTCAAGATATGACAATCGTCGAATATCTCGTCTGCAGATTGGATTCGCAGATTGAAGAAACAGCTCTGAAAACATTGATCTGGTATGTAATTGATTCATGTGATTCGTACAAAAACTCTGAAATTTTATTCGTAACTTCTCATATTTCAAAAACCAATATAAAACCTTACGTTTATTTTTGTGAAGCGAGCAAAGTTACTACTGAACTATTTTTTAATCTTATGCTTTCAGGCTTTCAGGCCTTCTGTGACTAGCACTAGTGCTTCTATTGCTGATGAATCGAATGTCCCACATAGATGTTCAGAAAGATTCAGGACTTTCTAACCCAGCGCAGCCGACAGATCTCGTCAAAATTCGGATCAAATTGCACAAAGTTGGAGATAGGATCTCCTTCATTAGCACGGTAGAATTGTTGTATACGCCAAGGTGCCAAGAAACACTTTCCTGGGAAAATAACGTAGGTCTTTAAGTGCATGAAGAAGTGACTGATAATGTTTCGGAAAATAAAATTATGGAAAGATCTGCAGAAGAACAAATGAAGTACCTACTCTACTGCGATGTTTCAGAGAAGTCAATGAGTCTGGCACACAAAACACCGTTGTTCGAGTACAACTCGGGCTACCGTGTATTTTGTTAATTCATGAAATGATTTGGAATGGAATGATTTGGGTATCTCCATCAAATGGTTAATAACGCGGAGGTACGTCACGGTGCGGCGATCGTGTTCCAAAATAATGCGGCGATGAAATAATTCGAAGCGGAAAAATTATTAATTGGTTGCGGTTTTCTCGCTTTTACGAGTTCGTTCTTTGGTTTAATGGAGGAGGTGATGATCACTTAGACAACGTACATACCAAACCTATACAGAGTAATTCGTGATTGGAAATAATAAAAGTAATTGGACAGTACCTACACACAATCAATTTGAAAGTTTGGAACGGGGTATTTGAATTCGTGTAGTTCTTCTGGCTTTATGGTCGTGAATATCACTCCGAGTCTCGGGAGCATTGGATCGTTTTCGGACAACCCACAGATAGTTGAAAATGTTTGAAGTTGACAAAGACATGATGACAGGTGCAATGAATTAGGGTTTTCGGGAAGATGCACGAAATGTTGGTTTCTTGATCTACTCTAAATTTAATACCCTAAGTTGCGTCATTTGTTCTCGATATGTGTCCTCATTCAGTATTCACCAATCACAAGAACGATGTCTGTGCATCTCATTGACGGTGACATAACAAAAAAAAATTCATCAAGTACGCATTTGAATTCAAAAATCGTTTGAGGGTCCATCCCAAAATCGAATGATGAATTTATTCATTTCATCTGTACTTTCTTGTGCACGAATTAAAAAAAACAGGTATATCGGATGTACCAGTCAAGAAAAAAAATACAAAAATAATAGGACTCCAGGTGCAGGAAAAAACCAACATCTCCACAAATATTTTTGGTAATATCTGCATTCTCAACGACATATTTATAGTTTCATCGAAATCCTTTGGAATCGTTCTCAGTGAACATGACCTCAAGCTGGAAACCCTTCTATATACGCCTACCTATACAAACTGCTCTCTCTCTGATTTTGTGATCCTCATCAAGTGAATGTATTGGCAACACTAGATCTTTTATATCTTCCATATCTAATGTAGCACTGTGGGTTTTTTTCTGGGTTTCCCTACAGTTGTACCAGAAAATGCGCTACCGTAAAAATCAGTAATACGTCCCAGAGCGCTTCGGCTTCCAAGATAATTGTCCGACCCTTGCACGCCTTCTGAGCGCACTCATAAATTAGAGGAAAAAGTGCCTACCCATCCTCTGAAACCAATTTCAATAACTTGTCAACGTTGACCATCGTAGTTCTAGTTACACAACTGAATTTGTGGGGCAATTGAAGAAGTACAGAATATACGAAATTGATTTCGAATATTCGACTTTCTTTTGATAGAAAAAACAGTCAATTCGTACTAAATCTGGAGCGAAAGAAGATATCCTTCTATGATCATTGTATGAATCAAAGAGTGGTCATCAATCATTTCATATCAACTTCGATATTTGTATGGTTCTGTCAAAAAATGAACCTTGAAATAGTTATTACTGTACCAAGGGCAAAAAGAATATGTTTATAAGTTTGGAAGTCAGTATTTTGTGGTGCATGTGGTTTCGACAAAATTTCGAGATCAAACCTAGAAGAGAAGTATTTGTGAACAAGGTTTGAAAAGGGAAGCGGATTCGGGTTTGGAAACGTCAAAAAAACGATGAGTATTTTGATAAATAATATTAGTTCTTGTATCATTTTGATGGGCATATTTGAGTTTTACAAGAACTTGCTGAATCATAGAATGTGTTCTACCCAGAAGAACCTTTTTTCAATTATCGCAGCAAGTTTTCGGGGTAGATTAAAAATATGCCCTCATAGACTTGGATAGATTCCAATATTAATTCTTATTTTTTCATATTGTGGTAGGTTAAGAACCCGAAAAAATGCAAAAAAGAATCTGTTTATATTCATGAATTATTACGAGGTCGATGGATTCAGCTTGAGAGAGTTGCCCGGGAGATTTGATTAAGTTGGAGTATATAATGGTTATTGTTCATCTTGGATGAAATAATCATAATAATAAAATTTTAATTAACGTCTGGACATCTCATTGATGGAGGAGAATATGTCGCAATGCGAAAATGAACTTCACAAATTTGTACACCGGACTAGCATAATCATTTCATAGCTGAAAAAAGATAAAGCAATTATTATTTTCGAGTGATTTTGTTAATATCGATTCATACGGTTTCAATTATTGTACATCTTTCACAGTTTGGTAATATTTAGCCTGAATTTGCTTTGGTCGATATGGTATGTGCTAAAGTCACTGATTTGCGGCTCTTTTTGGTATAACAGCCGTCATAATAATTCTCGTTCCATGCATATAAAAAAATCATGAAAACTCCAGGCGTTTATAGGCTCACAATAAAAGTTTTTAGAGAATAAACACTTGGGTATAACTGCAACAGAAGTACGAACGACGATATCGTCTGGTTCACAAGATCCATTTTAGTGAACTTCTTCAAATATCTCGGAAATTATTAAAGATGTCCAAAATTTTAATAAGATCCTCGGAGAGAAGGTAAATTCCTTAAAACAAAGTCTCGCCTCCCGGAACTCTATCACCAATATTTATAATATTAATTTTGAGACGAAAATAGCGCTAAAAGCGGTTGATGCGCGTCCCAAATGGCCTAACCCATATGTACCTTTGAACAATAAAAATTATTGTTAACCATTAAATGTCAATATTGAGAAAAAAAAATTAAATACCTTCTAAACACTTCAATAAACGAAAATCTATGGGAAAAAATTCCTTATTATTTTATTAGATATAATTTCGTCAATTAACTACTCTTGAATTTTTCAATTTTACATAATAACCCTGATAATTGTTACACTAAAAAACCTCCAATTTTTTTCACTTCTTCTTGGAGCTTTTCTTGAGAGGGTTTTGAAGCGATATCCGTTGGAAAAATTAAAAAAATTAACAACAAAGTGGAAGATCAAAATTTTTTAATTATCCCAACGAGGATCGCTTCTAAAGTTTTTCAAGAAGAGCTACAAGAAATGAAATTGAGGTTTTTAGTTGAACAATTATCAGGGTTATTATGTTATGTTATGTTATATCTAATAAAATAATTCCGGAAGAATTTGTTTTCCATGGATATTCGTTCATTGAATTGTCTAAAATATACGTTATTTTTTATTAATAATAATGTTTGATGGGTTGAAATTATTTTTATTGTTCAAAAGTCCATATCGGTCAGGGCCTGCGGGACGCGCATCACCCGCTTTTAGAGCTATTTTCGCATCTAAATTAAAATTATAAATATTGGTAATAGAGTTCCGGGAGGTGAGACTATTTTTAAGACATCTCCTACCCTTTGAGGATCTTTTTTCAAATTTTGGATATTTTCAATAATTTCCGAGATATTTGCAGAAAACCAAACCCCCCTTTTTTACTAAATTGTTTATAACTTTTTCAATTTTTTCAGGCTTATTCCGAATCGAATGAGCCCTGGAGCATAATTTTTGGTGCTCTTGGACAGAAGTTCACTAAAATGGAACTTGTGAACCAGACTAGATAACCAGAAAATAATGATTGAATCAATAAATCAGCACTGTCCAAACATGGTGGGATGTAGTATACCGAGATCAATTAATTTCCTTTCTAGAGACGAAACCATTCAATATAAGATGCTTATTTTCTCAAATTCGAATGGTTCACATTTCCTGACTTCTGAAACTCCGATTTCAAGTATGGTAGATGCGAAATAACATCCATTATCGCTACCTTAAAAAAGAGGTTAATTGTTGTTAGGAGAAATAATGAGGTTAATTCAATTAAGTAATCCAACTGAAATGAGGTAAAACTTTGGTTACGCTGAGCATTCGAATCGGAAGTCACGTCTCGTCTAAAAAATTAAATATTTAGCAGTCACGTCAATTTCGGAGATAGAGGTCCATTTTGCTGTACAACTCCACTATTCTTTACATCAAATTTTAGTCATTGAAAATACACAAAAGTTTTCCTTTTTATTCAAACACCACACAAGTCCTTATTTACTTGTTTTCAAAACATTTTTGAGCAGAAAGTACCACTATTGTTTAAAAAAATTCAAATTGCCAATAATTAGTTGGGATGTCAGAGTTCAACACTGATTTATTCTAGGGTCACTGGATCTAGTAAGCTTCGCTTACTCGGGTACGGACAATGGGCGAGGCCCTGGCGAAAATTGTTGTAAATTGGCCAATCCTAGAAGATACCCAAAAATCGGCCAATCGTAATGTAGAATAATTTGTTTATACGAATTTGGAGAATATGAGAAGAAGAAGTGTTTGAGTTCAGGCGAGTTCTGAAATTCAACAGTAAATTCCATCAGTTCTGTCACTGATGCCTCTCTCTCTGTTTGTGACGAACGATAAACAGAGAGAAAGGCATCGGTGATAGAACTGACGGAAGTTACTGTCGAATTTCAGAATTCGCCTTTCGTGTTCGTGCATGCTTGTTGAGTTTGGAGTTGAACAGAGTTCAACTAAGACAATATTCTTCATTCTGATTTGAAATTCAAAATTTTGAAATGAAAATTTGTTCAGTTAAAATCTGTAAAAACAATGACAAAAGCTATTTTCCATTCCTAGTGGTGAGTTATTTACTATTTTTTACTAGATTATCACCAAATATAGTTTTGTATAGAACGCGAATGAAAACAAACTTCACCTTGAATTAAATGGACCTTTCTCGATGTTTACTTGGGACTTGGGTAGAAGTTATTTCTTCAAATGGGAAATTCTGAGAAAGAATCACCAAATACACAAATTTACGAAGTGAGCATTCACTATAAGAAGTTCAACATTACTATTCCATATGAACAATTATTATTCAGAAAGATGACCATTTCATCTTACTTGAAACTGTTGTATGAATCTGCTGTTAATCCCAGTAACTTGATTGAAATAGCGTAGGTAGCCCTAGAAGGAAATTAAAATTAGTCAAATATCCATAGGAAACACCCAAAATTTTAGTCCAAAACCCTTGTGATTGTTTACATTTTGCATCGAGCATCAAAGTGTCAATGTCACGTCAATTTGAAAAATGACAGTTTGTCTTCTTCTTTTCTAATTTGTTTAAACAAATTACAGTCCAATGCCATTGGTCAATTTTTGGGTAATCGTTCCGATTAGCTCCACCCAATGTCCGTACCCGAGTAAGCGAAGCTTACTAGATCCAGTGACCCTAATTTATTCGCCATGCTGCTGCCCTCATTGTTATTGTTGACAACTGAGCATACTGATGTTAAGGTTTCGAAGAAGGGTGATTTTTTTTAATGAAGTCTTTTTCTGCTCAAAAAGAAGGAAAATTTTGGGGATTATAATAATCAGGAATTTGGTGTGAAAAATGGTAAAGTTTTACAACAAGCTGGTCCTGTAACTCCGCAAATTTGATTTGGATTTTTTTGTACAGAACACCAAACCACGTATTCCTCGAAATTTAGATGCTCAGTGTCACCAAAGTTTTACCAAAAATGATATCGAAACATCCACGTTTATATTTTTTTTATCAAAAATGTTCGTTCAAATCGGAATATTCTGTATTTCCACACAGAATAATCTTTCACTTAACCAGCGAAGAAAATGAATTATTTCATCAACGTGACGATGACGAGGTCATGGAATATCCTGCATCACTGGACATACTGCACCAGCCAGCTCATTGCTAGAAAATGATGTCTAATATATCATGAATGAATGCCAGGACAGATCACATAGCGAAGTGGGTACTACTTAATTTGAATTTAATTGTGGGAAGTCCAAATGCGTTCTCGGTTTTGATTTACGACTGACATCATGAATGCAGCGTGAGTTTCTCTTGAAGCAGTTGTTCGCCGAATTGTAGCTGATAAAAAAACTGCGCATTTCTAGTCATTGTAAGTAGTGAACAAGAATGAATGAGGTAATTCAAATAATGTGCTATCGATACGCGAACTGCTGCTGCTTTTTGGGAGCCGTGGTCCGATAAGAACGCAGTGAAATGAGAGTATTGATGATACGTGAACCTTCTTCAATAATTGGATCATTGCAGAAGATTCATATTAGAATTTCAGCATGGAATACAAAGTTTCGGTTGTCGGATGTCCTGATATTCTGTTCTGAATGATTCAGATCGAATCAAATACAAATATCAAAATATATGCGATATTGAAGAATGATTGATGTGAGGAAAAACCATAACCTAAACTACATTTTAAATTAGCGTTTTGATAGAGAAACAGAGATGAAGTTCCTCAATCAAAACACGATTATTTTCCTAAATGCGAAGAAATAAAGGTAAAGTTCAAGGCTAGACTGCTTTTACAGAGTTTTACAGCATTTAAATGCACTAGACCACTGATTCCCATGTGACGGAGGTTCACGTTGGCGTGCAGGGGGTCCACTGGAACCAGCAAAATTTTGAACGCACTCTATAAGAGAAAAAATTATGGGAACCTCTCTGCACTAGACCTTTAACTGATTAAACTGATCAAAATGAACCGGGCGTTTGGCTCACTTTTCAGGTACTATCTCGAGTACTATATTAATCTTGTATTTGATTTTGAAGTTTCCTGAGTTTACATTTTTCTGGAAATTATCTAAACATATATCCATCCTTCACAAAGTTCAATCGACCAAAATATGTGCATTTCCATGACTTTCTAAATTTTGCAAGCAGACGCTTTCGTGTATAATAATTCAAGATAAAATCCCTCGACCTGCGGTTCCGCGACTCAAGTCATTTGCTAAGCAAAATTTCGCAAATCATGGAAGTGCAGCTCACATTTCAACCGATTAAACTTGGTGTACTCGGCATATAACCTCCGAGCAAGATGAATAAAAACCCTTGCTTTTGTTTAGCCAATTCCTCTCGACTCGAGAAATCGAAGAGTAAACTCAAATTTTCTGACGGTAGGTGGTGTTGAGGTGGTGACACGAATGCGATTTACTAAGGGGACATTTTCATTGAGGCGGCAGCTTACGAGTGATTTTCGATAACGGCGGTCTCATTGGATAAACTCTTGCGGGATCTTTCGTTCACCAATAGAATTAATTATCAGTATACAAAATACGTAAGGTCAAATCCGTCTAATAAAAAGCTATTGATTTTTTTGGAATGTTTGACAGTTCGATTTGAATTTGAATGCATTTGAAAGTTCCTTTTATATTCAAAATCTTGAACCTAGTTCTTGTTTCCTCCCACGTTTTTCTTGTTTATATTCTTTTTAAGTGTTTATCGTTGCTGTTCTTCTATTTGTTTGATTTTATAATGATAGTTAGATTTATTATGAACCGATTCACCAAGCTCAAAATAAAACGCTCGTGTAACGTGTAGGTATTACTTATCCCTCATATCATCGGCTCGTAATCACATTAAAATTGTATTTTTTCAGCATTATGAAGAAAAAAGTACTTACCTATCTTGGGATCCTCAGAAAGTGGAAAGATAAGATATCAATACTTTTCAGTTTCACTCACAGCAATTGTTTCAGAAGATTTAAAATCACATCACAATCACTGAGTTTTTGATTTATTTTCCATCAAATTGAAAGCGAAAGGAATACCTAATAGTCAGTCAAAATGTGATGACTACATAATTTCTAGCATTTCGCGGGAAAGCAAGGAATTGCATGCAAAACATGAGACCATGAAATAAACATAACCTATAAATCTATTAATAATCGAATGGCATATCTTCAGTTAAAATTGATCAAAATCAAGATAGCGAAAAATCGAGAAAATTTGCTTACAATCTATTAGGTATAAGTCAACACCAGGGTTTCTATTCATCTTGCCCCCGAGTATAATATAGAAACTATAGTCCATTGAAATGTTACACTTTTTAGGCCTTACCTTGCGTTTTCTAGAGGACGTTATTTTATTTTTTGAAGTGTAGGGGGGGTCAGTGTAAAGCTAAAACCAAGCTTGTGGGATCACCACCCTTGTCCCACGGCCGCCATCTTGAAAATAGGGGTTGAAATGGTTTCTACGATATATCTCTTAAACTATTTATCTGATAAAAAAATAAAATAGTAGTATCAATTTGATGTTAGGGTAATTGATCTCTAGAAAGAGATTTCATTAATTCTGATCTGAACTGAAATATATATCGAGTAAAACCTTCAAACATCAATTACTGTATTGGGTTTTATCAACTTTCCCAAAGTAGGTTTTCCTTTTCCCATTTTGCTCTTGAAAAAAGCAGCTGACTAATTATCATGATCTCACAACACAAACTTATTAAATATGAAAATTATGAATTGAGAAAATTTATCTGCCTGCAGGATAGATCAATAAACAATTATCCGTGGTCCAAAAATTTTCATTGCGATTTTTCAATAAGTTATCCATTAGTTAATTAACCGTTTTTTTAGCACGAACATTAACATTGCAAGTACGATATTAACCTATTACATAACTCAACAGCAGCTCAAATAATAACATTTATATTCACCACTGTGAAAGATATGGAAGTGGTTACATTCACACTTTGAAGAAATCAACGTTTTCAAGAAGGGATTCTAAACACCACAAAAGCAATAACAGTGAATAAACTTGTGATTCCCACAAGACTTGATCCTGTTTGTGGGTGTGAATCATTTCATTTACCATTATAGTATATGTCTGAAAGGAGGATTTCATGATGAACACAGTTAAATGCTCCGATGAAACCCTGGAAGATTACATTTTCATAGCTCAAGAAATTAAATTATCTGTTTCCAAAATGATAACATGAAAATATCCCTAATCAGTTGACTTCTTGAAGCAGAAACCGTTCATTTGCATGAGTTGATCTTGTATTACTGTTAAACAATTGTTTCTTCGATTTATAGTTTCTTATTTCAGCCAAACTTCATTATATCATTTATCATTCAAAGCCTTCGTCATCAATTCATTCAGAGGTTCTATGACAGATTGCATGCCACACTATATCAGTTAAAGTTGACTGACTTCCCAGAATAAACATAATTTTCATTTCCGCAAAGAATATATGCGGCAACAAGTACAAAAAATAAATCTTCAACACGAAGGTAATCAAACGATTTTCATTTCACTCAGTTTCACTTATAAGCCGTGAGAATTATAAATTTGTATGGCTGTAAGGTGACGGTAAAAAGGTAGGTATTGAGAATGATTTGATAGTGATTTATTTGATAGACTGGGAGCGGAGTACAAGAATCCTGACCAATGAAGTAACAGAATGAAATGTTTTCGGAAAGTTAATCCTAATAAAGACAATGACAGAAATGATTGTGTGCTTGGCAAAACAAGTTTTAAAGAAATATCACAGTTATATATATATATATATATATATATATATATATATATATATGATGAGTTGTTTTTTCGGGTTTCATTCCGTGTTCTGTGATTTTGATCCCCTGAAGGATAATTGTCACAACTCGACTGTCGAGTTCGGAGGTCTAGGAGTCTAGGAGGTCGAAACTCTAGACATCACCTAGAAGATGGCAAATGAGACTTTGCCGAAACGTTGTGACAATTATCCTTCAGAGGAACAAAACCACAGAACACGGAATGAAACCCGAAAAAATAACGCATCATATATATATATATATATATATATATATATATATATATATATATATATATATATATATATATATATATATATATATATATATATATATATATATAGTAGGAGCAGTAACATTCTTGAAAATGCCAACTGAGATGTTGGCAAAACGTCGAAAGTCAATACCGACAAACCAACGGATAAACTCCCAAAAAACCTATTTCGCATACTCAAGCATCCTTGAAAACCTTCATATATATATATATATAGTTCCTTCAGGCCAAGTGGTGGTGTCTAGGAAATTGATCTCTAAAAAAAGTCCTAACTTTCACATCTAAGATTTCAATCTCTTCCATATCTTCTGAAGGAACTAACCCATCCAAGAAATATTAACAATTTTTTTTGAAATCATTTTTTGGGTTATATCTCCCCTTTGGCGACAATTCAGGAACTAATCTGCTTCGTGTACGTTTTCTCCGTAGTTTTTTTTTGGTTAATAAAAACAACGTACCACGATCTGCAAAAATTAAGAATTGATATTGAAATCTCTACAAACGAAGAAGGGCAAATTTTCAATGTACTCCTAAAAGTAACTGCAGTAATTGAAAAGAGTTCCTTGAAAAACGCCCTATTAATCAAAAACATTTTGGGGTAGATTAGAAATATGCCCTGTATTACCCTTGTATAGATTTCAATGTTATTCTTTATTTTTCTCCGATTGTGGTAGGTTACTGACCCAAAAATACTCTGCTTCCGTTTTCGAACCCTCTGGAAAAATTCTTTTAGAGATTCTAGTCTTTGTGAGATGTGTGAAAATGAATGAATGTGCCAGTAAAACCTAAAAAATTAATTTTAATACATTTCCACATTTTCAAATAACACTCCAAAAACATATACTATTATTCCAATCATTCATAATTAGAGTTATCAAAAATAATAACAGAAAACAACTCTCTGTGATAGTCGACGGGTCCAAAAAGGTATACGAAATCAGCCCCGAAAGACACAAATATCTATTACAATTATAACAATCTTTCAAATCGAAGTACCTACTATAGATGTTCTTGAAAACAATGTCTTTGGTGTCAGTTCCATTGGGCGAATACTTCATCATCTAATCATTGAAGCTCTTTCTGTGTCCTTTTTACATCATCAAGTTTCATACTTTTATACATTTTCATAGGAAATGAAGCTTTAGAGAACATGAGCATGATGTGAGTAGCTGTGGCAGCTTTGAAAAATTTTCAATTGTATTATTTCATTCATGCAATTTATCAATGTGTCTTGCTCGACTCCAGGAGAGTGCCAGAGTGAAATACTTATACGCACAGTAGATTCAATATTCAGTTTTGTTGTTGAATAGCAATGAATTTTATATATGTTAGTACAAATTACTCAATTTGAAGCACAATTTGGCACAATATGGACTCGAAAGATGGTGTACAATCTGAAATGAATCCTAGATATTTGGCGCTATTCAGTTTGCATATATTGCTGCATTTTATTATCAGATGGAAATAACCGGTGTCAGTGTTGATTTTTCCCATACAAAATTTTGCGAAAATATATTTCGATACCTACACTTTTTTTAATATTCGAACTCTTTTTTATATTTCCCCATGAATGCGCCCAGGGAGAACTTTGGGGAAACGGACGGCTGATAATTTGGATGGCGTAAGGCCACTTCAACCGTAGGGAAACCCAGAAAACATACAGTGATACCGAATCGGTTGGTGTGTTCGATTAACAGACCTCACCTACCAGGTACCTGGGCAAACAATTGAAGCCAACCAGAAATAATTTTGGCGCGAGCAGAGATCGAACCCTCAAGTGAACAGGCAGTGAGGAGAGTGAACTTGATTCAAGCGGGCTTCAGAGCTATTCCCACTATGAACTATATTACGTCACGAAACAGCTATATTTCAACTTTGGGACTAATTCTACTTGTCTAGTACTCGTTTTTACCACTGCTTATTCACTTTCCTTCAAACGGTACCGGTAAGTTCTTTTATCTCACTTCGAATCTGCTACCAGGTCATTATATATGTAAATGCGTGGTTCCCACGTCGGTTCCTACTCATTGCGTGTACTTGAAACAAACAATAAACGTAAGTTGAGCATCTACGTTTATCCGCTGCGTGATCTCTCTTTCTTTGACCTTGATTGAACGCACAATGAGTGATGAATGATTTATTATGATTCCATCAGAACACATTACTTATTCAATTTTCATTTTTCATCTTCGTTCCATTCGAAAGGGAAATCCTCTTGATTTTTATTGAAAAACGCGTGAATCAAGGAGATAAGATTAAATTTTCACAATTGAAATTGGTAATTTCGGTTGTTCTGTTGGTAAACGTGTTGAGAGAATGATTCGGCAGGTCGTCGGGTTCAACGTGACGGACCTGACAATGCCTCATTGAGGATATTCCAGAAGAGCAATGACTCTGGAAATATCTAGGAATCGAGAGGGATAAGTAGAAGATAGTTTTCCAGATAGTACTGAAAACACCTAATCATATGAACATATTGTACATAGAGGTCGGTACCAAAAAACAGTGGTATTTTATTTCTGATTGCTTAACTCCTCAGTAGTCTTATTGTACGGTTATCAACGGGGTTACACATAAACCTATAAATGCTGGTATTCCACAGGGATCTATCTCAGCATTTAATCTATTTCTTTTCTACGAAGCGGGGATTGATGATTATACACTGGTTCAAAACAGTGAAGAGAATGGACAGAACTGAAGAAGTTTCGACGATGAACGTTATAATAATATTAATAATGACAAATCGTGTTTGTTGATCGATTTTCAGCAATAGGATCAATAAAATGGCAAAGTTCAGCTTTCACCAATTAACAAAAAACATAAACAAATTTTCATAACTATACACATTATTAATATCTATTCGTAATTATACATTCAATGCTATTTGTGAAAATCGTTGAGGCTGTCTAGAAAAAGTATATCCAAATTAGTATAAATAATCAGAAACTTGGGTATTTCTGTAGAGAGAATGAAGTTTGAATAATAATTTCTTGGCTTTCCGAATCGAAAGATAAAAAATACAACTTCTATGGAAAGAAGTAAAATGAAAAAATTCACAAACACTCTCTATATTGTTCGGAGTCGAATGTGATCCGTATTTCATCCATTTTTCCAATGAAGAGCTCGAGAGATAACTTTCTTGTGTGGGATGGAATGAAACATTATCGTGGTGAGAATGATTCTTTCTACAAATTGTTAGAAAAAAAATGTTCTGAAATTGTTCGTTCCGTTAACCAGCTGACGAACGTCAACTCCCAGAAGTCGAAACTTGTGTGCGAGCAATAGATTAACGAGGCCTTACCTTTTAACGTGTGATTACCCAGCACGTTGACCTGGCGGGGATTTGAACCCCGGTCTTCCCCTTGAAAGGCGGATGTGCTAACCACAAATAGCGCTCCATTGTGCTTCGTGTAGATATTTCTCTAATATGTTATGTATTTGATTCAATTTCCATATATGCTTGGTATACAAAATGAGCAAGAAAAAATGATTTCCATGTGCCCGTCGTGCCATATAGGTTGAAGTGTGCTTTCTCTTCCTTTCTGTTAATAAATCAAACGTCTTCGAATGATAAACACATTCCTATCAACAGAGATGTTCGTGAAATTTTTTGATTTTACCTCTCTAATATAAATTTTGATTTTACCATTTTCAATTTTCAACAACAACATTTTGAGTTTAACAAACAGAATTGATGAAAGTTCGAATGTATTGCCCGAGTATGTCGTTTTTCGAGGAGATCGAGTACTACGCGGCGGAGGTGTAGCTATTTATGTGCAGTCGTCCTTTCGTGTCAAGGTTATTGATGCTGTTCCACTAGTCGATACAGAACAACTGTGGTTGTTGGTTTCGATAAACAAAATACCATTTGCCATAGGAGCTCTTTATAGATCAGCTAACACACCTCTACCGCCCTTCTTGTCAGAATTTGAGGATGTTATGTCCTTTATAATCCCAATTTTTGATTATATTATCTGTGCTGGGGACCTCAATATCGATTTTTTATATTCAGCCAATCAGTCAAGATATGAACTTGACGGCATCATCGAGTCACTTGACTTGCATCAAGTGATTGAGAAGCCAACTCGCTATTCTTCAACAACTAGCAAATTATTAGATGTCATTATTTGCTCCGAAAGTTTACGCGTTACAGACTCCTGTGGTGGATTGTTCAACTTTCTCCGACCACTGGTTGTCCACTTGTAAAATAGGATTTATATCCAAAACAAAAACTTACTTTCAATAAACATTTAGAGACTTCAAATATTCTGACTTACATGCATTTCAATACGACCTTTGTAGCCCTGATTTTGAAAGTATTTACACTTCAGGAAGTATAGATGAGAAGGTTGAAAAGTTCACTTTAATTTTACTAAATGAGTTCAACCAGTAGGCACCTCTGAAATCTGTACGAATCACTTAAAAAAGCACCGTGGGTGACAGAATATTTTAAATTCTTGATGAAGTTTCGTGATAAGGCTTCTATTAGATTTAAAAAAGGGGTTCTATGGTGCACTGGGATTATTATAAACTGAGGAATCTCACTAATCGTACAATCAATCTCGAAAAAAGGCTTGTTTGGAGTTCAGGCTCCGCAATAATAAGAATAACCTTCGGAAGGAACTTTCCGATATAGAGCTCTATAGCAGAAAAGCTATAAATTCAATTCCCAGCCACCTCGGAAAAGCTCCCGAAATTAACGAGTTCTCTTGTAACAATAGTAGAACTACTGGATTACCCGATGATAAACTTCTGTCGTTTTTCACACATAATAAAATGTATGACAACTCGAGTTTTTCTTTTAATGAAATAAGTGAACAAGAGGTCTTCGAACTAATGCTCTCAGTAAAATCGAATGCTTTTGCACTCTTGTCCTCATATATTACCTTATATTACACATATCTCCAATGCATGTACAAATAAACATTATTTTCCCAAATCATGAAAACAATCCCAGGTAATTCCTCTAGCTGAAGTCAACAATCCCCAAAACTTTAATGTCCTTCGGCCCATCAGTATATTGTGTGCCATTTCTAAAACCTTTGAAAAAATCGTTGATGAACAGATTCGAAATTAGCTTGGGAAACAAAACATTTTACCAGTGTATCAATCAGGCTCCAGACCTAATCATAGCTGCACGACTGCCCTACTGAAAGTAGTTGATGAGATGTATACATCAATAGATAATAATGAATTAACACTTCTTGTTTTAATAGATTATTCCAAAGCATTCGACCAAATAAGTTACCGCCTTCTGATTGAACTATATAGGTTTCTCATACTCTTCTTCTACACTGATCAATAACTATTTGAATGGAGGTCCCAATGCGTAACCTTGGATAAAACTATGTCAAGCTTCTTGAAAATATCTGTACCTCAAGGTTCAGTTCTTGGCCCTACTCTTTTCGTATTCTACCCATCCCAATTTCCGAATTCTCAATCACACTGAAATTCATAACTACGCTAATGACACCCAAATTTATAAACGATTTTCGGAATCTTCTGTAGCACTTGCTTGTGAGGAAATCAATACAGATTTGAAATCCCTACTCACAACCTCGAAAAATATTGGTCCCATAATGGACCGATCTCTCAAGTTCAACTCTCATGTCTCTCAAATTATAAAACGTGGCTATAGGAATTTGAAATCAATATACTCTAATAGGAAGTCTTTGAATCAAAAATCGAAGAAGATATTATGCGATGCCCTAGTTCTCTCTCACGCCAATTATGCAGATATAGTATATGGCTCAGACCCTACAAAACGCGTGCCTCAGATTCATTACAGGTACTAGGAGGGGACAACACGTGTCTCATCATTTGGAGAGACTGGGATGGCTAAGAATGGAAGCTCGACTCATATTTCATGCTTGCATCACCTACCATAAGATTATAACGACAAAAGTACCCAGTTATCTTCATGACAAAATAAGCTATAGAACTGATAGCAATAATTTGAATCTGAGATTCAGAAATCAACTCACTACACCCCGCCACACCAACTTATTTCGTGGATCTTTCTGGTACTGAAATATATCTAGGATTTACGTATGCTGTGCAAGTACAATCTTTTTTTTTCTCCTTGAGGATGAATGGAAGAGCAACTTCTGATCGAGTCATTCGTGACCAGATCAGAAATTGAATTCTGCCTTTTGATAGGTATGTGGATGGATTGGATTGTATATATTGCATTCCATACATTGTATTTTTTCTTTTTACCTTCGGAGAAAAAGAAGGCCAGATGATAAATCCTCAGTACAAATAATAACCACAAAGTTTTTATGTTGATCTGATACGGAAGCTCTCGAATAAACTACATGTTCTGTGATAGGTCTCCGGGACATTAATAAATAATATCAGATGATCTGCTTTTCCAAATCATAGTGACGTTAGAGTGCAAAATACGTAGGCGTGAAGCGTCGAAAATCTTCACCTTTCACAGGATGTTTATTTAGTCCTCCCGTTTAAGATTCAGGAAATACTTTTGAATAAAGTGACAGCATACTATGATAATATTTCCGTCGATAAATATTTATATTCCATTCTTATTGTAGTCTGTTTTCACACAGCCTTCTCATCTTAAATCTGATGTTAACCAGTTCTAGGTCACATGAAATTTGTTTCACTTGTACAATATTTCTCCGAATGACATCTGTTCATGACCGTGCATTCAGGCATAATGAAAGTAAGTACGTGGTAAACATAATTCCTGATCGTAAAAGTAGTGAATAAATACATTGACAGAATATATTCCATTATCATATTTGTATTGTACAGTGTAGACCATAAGCATTACCCAACCATCACCAAGTCATGTCGATTTTTTATCTCGATAATGTACATTCTAAGTCCGTCAGCCCGCTGCCAAACGCACAAAGGATTTTATCACGTTTGCCCCCGAAAGTATGAAAACATATGCGTATTCTACACAATAAAAAAGTGAAAATAATTCATCCCAAAAAATGACACGTTCTACAATTACAGTAATATAAATGTCAAGGACACCAAAAGTCATTAACAGTGCTCTTTTGGAGTACAACATGATTCGGTATGACACAAAGTATGCCTTTGTAATTTTCGTAAAGAATGGGTTTAGTAGGTATTAGTCTGAGTTCCAGCCGCTCACTCCTCTAGGTATGATATTTTGTTTAAATGTAACCTATTTTGAATGATTGATTAATGGTAGTACAAGGCATTGCATTGCTGTCTGGTTGCCTAGAAAAGATTAGCCGTAACTACCTTAAAGCTGATTTTTCCATTATTAATTCGTGTTGAATGTTCCTTCAGAAAACTCCCTCATTTTGAACCAGCAAACACGAATATGAAGTGAAAATGCAGCACTCTCCCTCCATCCGTAAGCTATATGGCCCTTCAAATATGGGAATATTTGCAGAACAAAGTATCGGGCAGGAAAGATTAAGGTGTGTAAAATGGGCATGGATACCAAGAACATGTGTACACTGATCGTCTTCCGATGCAAGCAAAAAAATAGTCTATGCCTCTTCATTGACCTTCGAAGGTCAATAGCTGTTTCTACTCCAGATTCGGTGAATCAAAAAATGTTTTCAAAACCAGATACCGTGGTTCAAACGAACATCTGCCATGAATCGACAAAAAAATTTTACGTACTACTGCATCGTACTTCCATCATTCATTCATTCAGACAATTTACATTAAAAAAAAAATAGACCGGCAAAATGAGCGGCTGGATCTTCTCTTTGCAAGTTCAAACGAATCGATTGTAAAATTATTGGTTTTATTCGGTAAGAGATCTACGGATTATGAAGAATCAATTCAACGATAAATATGTGTGTTTCATTGTGCAGAAAAAAACATATTCTCTGTTTGAAAGTCATCATTTCGTGGTGGATGAGGTTTTTCTCCGTAGTTTTTCTTTATCATAATACAATACAATACTGGTTTAAAATCACTTAAACTGCTCAGCTGAATTATCTAACGCTTTTTACTGAAAATTCTCCGTCTGCCGAGTCGGCGCCGCATATATACTCCGTTTTACGAGACGACAATATTCCAGCCAGTCCAGCCGCCCGTTGAGGCAAAGACCAGAACTTTCGAATAGAAATATTCCGGTGCAACTCGTAAACAAGTGGTGTTTTATGGCTCTTCGCATTCAATGGTCGACAGGGGCGACTCTAGGAGGAGATTTCGTAACACTATCCCCCTCTCAATTTTGATCGTCCCGATAAAAGAATGTCTCATCACTATTGTAACGTTTGAGTCTTTTTTGGTGAACGACCTCCATTTTCGCTCTAGGGCTGCGTTGGACCCTGTACACCAAGTCATTTATTCTCTTCACTATCGTATAGCGTCCTTCCCAATATGGTGTTAACTTGGGAGAAATTCCTTTTCTACGACGAGTTTTTGCCTTGAGATCGTATCATGTTGTCCACCAGAGTTCTTGCAACTGTGGATGCTCCTTGATTAGGCAAGGCATAAGCTTCAACCCATTTACTGAAGTAGTCAATGGCAACGAGGATGTATTTGTTGCCATCAATCGTCATCGGAAACGGTACAGTCACAACCATGGCGATTCGTTTGAAGAAAGCACCAAAATTGTATTGTGTCATCTCGCCTCTTGCTCTTGTTCTAGGACCTTTGCTTGCTTCGCATTTCAGGCGTCTTCGGCACCACCTCTCGAAATCTTCTCGACATTGAACCCAGTGAAATGTTTCCCGTATTTTATCCGAAGTCTTGTTAACTCCTAAATGTCCACCTGACTTACCACCATTAATATCTTCCAATACATTCTCTAATTTCGACATAGGCACAACCAGTTGGTAATTCAATTTCTCGCCATCGGCTGATTCCCAAGCTTCCTTCAGTAGGCCATTCTCAACCATTAAAGAGTCCCATTGTGCTCACAATGTCTTGAACTTTGGTGATCGATTGAAAATGTTCTTCCAGGTGAGTCTTTTGCTCCACTTTCCTTCCATTTGAAAAATTCTGCAAGGTTTGGATCACTCTTCTAGTCTTCTCTTCAATGGGAACGAGGATGTATTTGTTGCCATCAATCGTCATCGGAAACGGAACAGCTACAACGATGGCGAAGGAAGCAACAACATTGTATTCTTTCATCTCGCCTCTTGCTCTCATTCTGAGACCTCTGCTTGCTTCGCATTTTAGGCATATTCGGCTCCAACTCTCGACATCTTCTCGACATTGGACCCAGTGAAACCTTTGCCGTATTTCATCCAAAGTCTTGTTGACTCCTAAATCTCCACCTGATTTACCATCATGGATATCTAACAATACATTTTCTATTCTCGACATAGGCACAACCAGTTGGTAATTTACTTTCTTGTCATCGGCTGATTTCCAAGCTCTCTTCAGTAGGCCATTCTCAACTATTAACGAGCCCCATTCTACCCACAATGGCATCAACGTTGTTGATCGGTTGTAAATGTTCTTCCAGGTGGGTCTTTCCGCCCCACTTCACTTCCATTCCAAATATGCTGCAAGGTTTGGATCACTCTCCTGGTCTTTTCTCGTTTTTGCTGTGGTCCGATTGCCAGTAGTTCCTTTTTTGTAACGCAATAATTCCTTTCTGACTTGGTCAGTACTTTGCTGTAGAACTCAATTACTTTTTTCTGACCATCTTGACCTTGCGATAGTACGGCTCCAATACCATCATTACTGACATCTGTGTCCAAGACGAACATGTCTCGTTGACGTGGAAAACTCAAAATGGGGCTGGAACATAGAGAAACTATCAGTTTCCATGATCGCTCACTTTAGTTGGACCAGATGAATTTGACTCGATCTACTGTCACCTTGAATCAAGGGGTGCCGCAATATCACGAATCCTTCCACGAACCGACGGTAGTGGGTGTAGAAACCTAGGAAGCTCTCAAAGCTACTATGAGTGCCGTAGCTTTTTCTTCTCTGCTCCATCCATTGGTTGCTGCAGCAGCCTCGAATTGTCGGCGATACATGGACGACTGACCATCAAAATTCGGTGGTTTCACCAAAATTCCTGACGTGGCAACCCTGTCTCGGAGATCTTGGTTCTTAAGAAAGGCTATCTGTTTTTCTAGACCGCTCATTTCATTTCTCATCTCCTCTCGAACTATTTTCTCGACGTCCTCCTTTAGTTATATCTAATTTCAGTTCTTCTTTCAGTTCTTCCACTCGCACCTCAGTTTTATGTAACATATGCTCGAAGAACTTTTCTCTATGTTCTATAACCCTCTGGAAGTCTGCTTTCTGTTATTTTTCTCTTTGTTTCAATTCATTCTTTTGTTTCTCTAGAATATTTTCGATTGCTTCGTCTCGTTCTTTTTTTTCAACTTCCCATTCTTTCTGTTCATCTTCTCGCTCATTTCTCTGTTCTTTTAGAACTTTCTGGAGTGCTTTTTCTCGTTCTTCATTTTCATTTTCTCGGTCTAATTCTCGTTCTTCATTTTCATTTTCAAGAATTCTTTGGAGCGCTTCTTCTCGTTGTTTCTTTTCGTTGTCGAAAATTCTCTGGAGTACTTCTTCTCGTTCTTGTTTTTTCTCCTGACTACGTTTTCCTCTATTTCTCTTTCCTCCAGCTGTCGTCTTTCCAAATCCGCAAATTGATTTTGGATGAAATTCACTATTTCCCACAATATCCTCGTATTCACCATAAATTGTTTTTATCAACAAAATTCCACTTTCGACACCACTGTTACAATATTTCCTTCGGTTCGCATATTGAAACTCCAAACAACACTAAAACTACTTCATTTAAAACTTTTTAACACAATGCAATACAATACAATTCTGGTTTATAATCACTTAAACTGCTCAGCTAAACTTTTCAACGCTTTTTACTTAAAATTCTTCGTCTGCCGAATCGGTTCCTTATTTATACTCTGTTTCACAACGAGAAAATTCTGGGCAGTCCAGCCGCGTGTAGACGCGAAGCCAAGAACCAAAGACAATAATTTTAATTTCTCTATGACAAGAACTTTAGAATGGAAAGGTTCCGGCGCAACTCGTAAGCAAGCTGAGTTTTATGGCTCTGCGCATTCAACGATAGTCAGGAGCGGCTATAGGAGATTTCGTAACAATATCTTGGGTTCCGGAGTGCTTTGGATAGTCTTACTGAATTTTACACTGGCGCATTCGCTATTTCATCTGCTGAATAAACCACAGTGCTACCGGATCGGTTGGTGTATTCGATCAAGATATCGGACCTATCAGGGTTAGAACCTAGGCAACCAAAAATTGCCTATCGCACCAAGCCAGTCAGAAGAATTATATTCTTAGCGTGGATTGAACCAGCAGTGAGAAAGCTAAATCAAATGCACGATAGCTCCGTAGACCACTCAACCTGCACCGAGCATATACAAGGTGTCGCATGGTGGATTTTGTTCAATGAGCTACATTCCTCGAACAATTTTAGACTGCTATTTTATCGGTCTCTAGGTCAGTTTTTGATTTCCGAGTATACCAAGCACTTGAACATGTTTTTCATCTTATCCATCCCTATCGCTTAAAGCGTTATCTTCAAACGCTCGCACAAGTCTTGCAACATTTACAGTAAAGCAGCATCAGTTATTGTTCTCAATCTGGAAACCAAACAAAAAAATTTACAAATGAAACTTATAAATTTTTCAGTTGAATTGGCTCAAACTTTCATTGTCTATGGCAGGGGTTCCCAACCTTTTCTTAGTCCGGGACCACTTTTATATTATTCTTGTTAGCAGGGACCACTATGAATGACTTACAAGTGGTATATACATACGTACATTGTAGGTAATAAAGATAAACTGTAATAATCAAACCGTAACTTCAATTAGCAACTCGATAGGATATTACAAAACAAGAAATAATAATAATAATATGTTTAGGATAAACTTCTGTGATTTTGTATCAAAGTGATTTCTGAGTTTGCATCTTCTTCACGAGTTGCTCAAAGCTACACGCAAATCATCACTTATTTTCAAACGATTCCTCGCCTTGTTCTCAATTACCAATAAAGCAGAAAATCCTTGTTCACATAAATAAGTTGGAAAAATCATAAAATATCGCAAGGCGATTTTTCGAAGTTTAGTATAAGAAATTGCCTTTTCACACCAAAACGACTCAAGTGAATTCAATTCAAAAGCATCCTTGCAGTTTCTGTCGATTTGGAATTCAATGAGTTCTTCCTGGCTTTCTTCAGTAACTTCTCCAGCGTCCGTACTAAAAGGGTTACGAATCAGTTTTTGATCAACTTTAGTTTCTTCGGTATATTCTGGGCAGTAACGATTGAATTCATTCATCAACATTTGTTAATGAGTCCTGATATTTTCTTGTATATTTGCTTTAATAGTGTCATACTGTTTTTCCTCCACAAGTACTTTTAACGTCGCAAACGCAGAATAATTATTTTCTTCACTTTTACCTAACTACAACTAAAGTTTGCAAATAAAAGCGCAAAGTTTATCTTCAAAAATATAAAATATACGTTTTCTACTTGTTTATTTCCGGAATCTTGCAGTTGTATATTCGATTTGAGTGTGTGAAAATATCCACAGGATAAGCCAAATTAATTTGACATTCCGGATTAGTAAACTGTTTTATCAAATCATTCATTTTTGTCAACGAGAAAAATATCAACCTCTGCTCTCAGTTCATATAATCTTCCCAACATATTACCTTCCGATAGCCATCGAAATTCTGTGTGAAAGAGAAGTGCTCCATGGTCTGAGTCCATTTCAGTGAATAATTTTTAAAAAAGGCGTGTATTCAGGGCGCTGCTTTTGATACCATTAACAACTTTTATGGTCATTTTCAGTGTATCAGTAAGGCATTCAGGAAGAGTATTAGAAGCTGACGCCTAGCAATGTATGATACAGTGCGTTGTTATTACCTTATGATTTTTCTATTTCACTAACGTCGCCAGACCGGAACGAAATCTCAACATTGCAGGAGCACCATCAGTACAGAGGGCAACGATTCTATTCCACATGAGATTATGTTTCTCAAAATGTTCCGATATTGAGTTCATGAAAAATGACTCCCGCTAAATTTGAAATCATTCGCGGACCATATTTTGACTTCTGCGGACCACTGGTGGTCCACGGACCACTGGTTGGGAACCACTGGTCTATGGAATTCACTTTATTGAAGCCTGTCAGAAAACTCATCAATCCTACTAAAATAATTCTAATCCTTATAAAATAAAATTGGACAAAAATAATGATGAATGATATCCAGATATTCATGACTCAACAATATTTTTTGTAATTAACGAATTTTTGTCTCTGAGGAGCAGTAACTCAAATAATTTCTGCTTAAATATCAAACTCTGAAAAATTCCTACTTTGTTTTGAACACGATTTGCAGAGAAAATAGTTCATACATCTTATTGTTTCAAGTTTCGATTCATTTCAAGTTCGAGAAAATGGTGACACACTTCTCTTTTGAATCCTTTCGAATCTGTTCAAATTGAATCTTGACTCATATATTCTTTTTCAGTTCATACTCATCCTGTTCCTCAGCCTAGTGATATCAGCCAAATCTGAGGAGGAATTAAATGCAGTGGGAGACAGAATAATTGCAGAGACGAAACCTTCCGATAAAATCGTTTTACAGGAGTCACAGCAATATTCCAAAGATGAACCATCATTCTTGTCTAAGGTAGCGAGCTGGTTGAATCCCTTCGGAAGTGCTCCGGAAAGAAGAAAAGATTCAGTGCCAGCTGAAACAGAATATGGTGGGCCATATTATCAACCTCCTTCACCGCCAGATGGGAGTTACGAGAAGGATTGCAACCCATGCAATAAGGTACCTTGGATTCCCATCGCAGGCCATAAAAAAGCCATAAACTTTGACCCTACCAGAGAATATGCCAGTTCGCTTTCCGATATAAAAACTATAGACACATTTTTCCCAGGAACAATTGTCAAAGACACTTCTAGCATATTTAGTCTTCCTGCACCATATTTCAAACCCAAATTAGAGTATGATTTCACCAAGCCCGAGTATGCCTCATCAAAACCTGCTTATGGTCCACCAGAAATCAATTATGGTCCACCAAAACCCCTGTATGGGCCCCCGAAAACTGAATACGGACCCCCAAAACCTGAATTCGGTCCCTCAAAAGCAAAGTATGGTCCACCGAAGCAATTGTATGCTTTCCCTCCTTCAAAGCCGAGTAACGGGCAGATATTGATAGCTGATTATATGCTACCACCTCCAATCAATTTCAGAATTCCGTCGTTGATATACGGACCACCGAAAAATGTATACCGTCCTCCTAAACCTTCATACGGTGCTCCACCAGCTTCACAATATGGCCCTCCACCTCGAAAACCCGCTCAGAATTATGGTCCCCCTCCAAGTCAAAATTACGGACCACCGCCCAAACAGAACTATATTCCGCCTCCGCCACCTAATTATGGGCCACCACCCAATTATGGGCCTCCGAAACCAGTTAATGGCCCACCTGCAGCAGTTTATGGACCTCCACCTAATGCTGGACCACAAGTACAGAACCTGCCAACTACTGTCATACAGCAATCAGCAGAAAAATTACCTCAACTGAGTGAGGATTTGATACCTCCCCAAATAGGAAATATCAACCAACCTCCAACGAGTCCAACTGTATTCTCTGAAGTGAATACTGCTAACTTTATTCCACCTGCTGTTCCTTCAGATAGCTATGGTGATCCAGTCACTGGAGATAACTTGGCGTACTTACTGCCTTTTGATACAGTGCCTTCTTCGAGTGGGGATGGTGACGATTTCAACAGACCTATTTCTTTGCCGTTTTTGAGTCCTCTACCGGTGTTACCATTATATCAATCCAGGAACTTCAACCAGGGTTTTCTCTCGAAGAGCTTGGATTATCAAACGCCAAAGTACCAGAGCAATAGTGTTCAAATACAGGAAAGCGTCAAAGTTGCAGACTATCTCGCATCTATAGAGCATCCTGTGAGTGTTGTTCAATCGCCTCTCATCGAGGTGAACGTCAGGGAAGAGCCAGAAAGTCGAAATCAACGTTTTCAAGAAACATCAAACGATTTTCAACCGAAAGCTAATAATGCTGCTGTTTTCAATAGCCTAAGTCGACATGGTCAGAAGGAGTATCGACAGATTGATGATGACAGGGAACATATAAAATTGAGTGAAAATCCGATTGTGGTTGAAGATATCCATACAGCAGCTAGCAACATCAATAATTCAATATCTCTCTCGAACAGTACTCTTGTTAGACGTAACAACGATAAACATTTATCAATTGCGTCTTTCAATGAATATAATGATATCAAGTCCAGCAGTTCTAGTGCTAAAGATGAGGAAGACTTAATAAAAAAACTTTTGCTTGATCAGGGTATTTTGGGAAATCCAAAAGCTGAAGTTGTGGGAATAAACAAGATTGGTCAGACTAATGACAACTATAATTACACGCAGTCTTCCGTGGATTACACAAACTGGGTACCTACTAATAAGCATTATATTTCCTCACTCATGACTACACCATCCGTAGATACCAGAACAACAAAGCTTCGGCCTGTAGGCGTAGCAAAATCAACGACACAAACAGTTCAACCTCCGAAACCAATACAAATAATTGTTCCGTACACAACCGGTAAAAAATCCAATGCGTTCGCGCAGGATTGGTCGGCTAATAATAATTTACGGACAACCAGCGTTGGTTACACTACTCTGGTGCCAGTTTACACCCCGCCCATGCCAACGGAAGAGTCGAACTGGTCAAAGTTTTTGGACGACTTCAATTTTTCCTCGAAGAAAACAACAGGCAAACCGTTCTCTAAAGCCACCACTGCTGTTTATAATATCAAGGACTTACTGCAAGTAAGTCACAAACAAAATTCAAATCAGGAACAGTTGCCCTATGATATTATATCCCTACAGAAAAACATAGACGATTGGACGCATCAGTCTTTTGGGAAAAACGTGGGTGAAAACAACGTTAGAGGTGCCACTCCGAAGAATATTCCCAATGGTTTTTTCACTACGAGAGGCTACAACTTCGTTGATGATATCACAACCATCAGGAATGACTTATTTGATTACCATCCAGCTAGCTCAATTCGAGAAGAGTCCATTGTAAGTGGTGATCAGGATATCGAGACGAATTTGATCATTGCAGCTGATACAACGACAGAAAGTCCTACGAGTACTAACGCACCTATAACAAAATCTCCTGCTCCCTCCAAAGACCAGAGATCATTGTGGAAGGGGGCACGTGTCACTGTATCGCCACATACCAATGAAAAAGTATATGTTGTAACTCCCCAAAGTTACAGCTTCTACACTTCTACTCCTGCAACGGCTTGGAGTTTATCACCAAAGATAGAGAACGGAAGAGACAATAATGCCACTTTCAACAGTCACAAGTTCAGTGTGAGGGTGGAGCCGCAACATAGAGACGCGAAGAGTTTGGAGCAGAGTGATACGACTAATGCTGTTAAGGTCGTGTACAGCGAGTGGCCTCATATAAGTGAGTTCTCTACATATTTTAACAATATTTCATTCTATCACATATCAACTGGATCGAAAATAAATCCTTTGTCAGAGGTTCTTAGCCTATTTGAAATATAACCTATATGCAGTATATTGTCGGTGATAGGATTTTCAGGATGTTATTCGTAAAAAACTATTAGGCAAGGGTATTTCGAATTTCGAGGGATATACAATAAAAGTATTTTGTTCCAGCTGATTATATTTTCAGAATTATATATTTCTTCGTAGCGATCTGACCAACCATTGAGACGATGACAAAAAAAACGATAGCTTGCTAGAGGATTCATTTTCAAATTGGACATGATAGCAAGGTCGCATGGGGTTTACGTAAAAAAAAACGTTATTCTAATTTGTGGCAAAGTGCACTTCTTTTCAATAATTTTCCGTGCGGCAAGAAGCACCTTCCGCTCAATAATGGGAAGTTATGACGAAATACAGTTTTTTTCAATATTGATTCTGAAAAACTAATCACGGAGATCCCAGTTCGGTATGGAAACAATTGTATCGGTAGCCATAAAAATTATTTTCCTAGACAAATGTCTTCCATTACCATTATTTTTGTAGGACCCTGGTTGAAAAAAATCTCATGGGAATATTTGCTTGTGACTTGCCGTTTTTAGCCTTAGTAAAAATGACCTATGTTTTTTTTGAATTTTGTTATTGACACTTCTTTTCACCATTTCAGTAAATAGTCTGCAGACTACCACTAATAGGCCAACATCACGACACCCACTTTTTGGATTGATGGACATTTCACAGTACACACCACCCCCCAATGCAACAGTGGAAACTTTTCTAGGACACTCAAGGGTAGGATATCTTTCTTATAATTAATTGAAAAACACAGGTTTCATAATGAAAAGTAAAGATATAATTTGAGATTGAACGACTTACCTATAGGAAGTTCAATCCTCAATGATACGAGGTGGCTGCGTCCGTTTATATCACGAATTGTAGTATTCAGCTTATCCAATCCATCTTGGCACAGAACTAATGACGTATGTCTCTGAAGTATAGTAAGTAGTGAGATAATAAAACACCTATTATAAGTGTTCTCTGTGTTGAAATTTATTCCTAGAAGGTGTTTTTTCTTACGTCAATGCCTGCATTACCAGTATGTAATTGGAAAAGAAGCTTACTTTTTGCCAGGATGGATTGGATAAGCTGTACGTTGAGTTCTATACTTTTGGATTGCTCGAATAAGGGTATGAAGGTGAGGTGATATAATTGTATTGAAGTTCCTACAGGTGAGTCGTGTATCTCAAATTATACTTCGGTGGCAGCCTCCTTCATATATCACGAATTGTAGATGTTCAGAGTCTTGCGATCCAAGAGTAACTTCCTCATAAAAGTAAATCGATGAAAAAGACCTATTCACATTGAGAATCCTATTTTCATTTTCCACCACCAGCCATCATTAACATTGTATGATATTACTATCCTTTTTATAGATATCTATACTATTATTGTAAAGACGTAAAGATTTTCACTTTGACAAAATGGTTAAGGCTTTCGCAGCCGAAGTTATTGGTATAACTACTTTTCTTCGGGCTTGAAGGCCGTCGTTCTTTGGAATTCCTTCTATTAGAAAGAAATTCCAAAGAACGACGGCCTCCAAGCCCGAAAAAGAGTAGTTATACTGATTCTCACTTTGTTTATTTGCAGGGGGTATTAATCGGAAATACTTATCCGATCCTAAAAATTCTCCCAACAAAAGAAAGCCGTACTATTCAGAAGTGATATGGGCTATATTTTATTATAATTGAACAAAAGATTCAGTCCGAAATGACAGTATATGTAAATCAACTCGGAAAAAAGCTGGCAAGATGTGATGCTTTATGGGCGTGTGCTGACTAAACGGTTCTGTTCGACTTCCACGCAACAACATTTCAGTGTGTTGATATGGTTCAATTTCTATTCGGGAGTCATAAACCCGTGAAGTAATCGATTTCTACATCAGCTTCTCAACCCGATGAAGAAGCACCGGTTTGAATTATAGTTAAAAGGTGTCAGAGACATCTTATCTCTTGAATGTTTTGAATTCACCATTCGATATCATCATGTATGTGATATGGAAGAGTGATATATTTTTGCACCAACCTTCAGATTTTTCGAGACAACATTTTTCTTTCGAGTTTTTCAATACGGGCCAACCCATATGGTACGGCTGGACAAACCGATGATGAGTTTCCAATCACAAGAGCTAGTAATCCAATGGCATGTTCTGAACTGTACAGCTTATCCAATCCATCTTGGCACAGAACTAATGACGTATATGCCCAGCAGTCTCTGTGAAGTATAGTAAGATAAAAAAAACACCTTTTATATGTGTTCACCGTGTTGAAATGTATCCCTTGTTGGTGTTTTTTTTTTCCGTCATGGTCTGCAATATCAGTGTGCAACTGGAAAAGTAGCTGAGTTTTTGACAGGATGGATTGGATAAGCTGTAATAACAGAGATAAAACATTCTAAGATTTCCCTGCAGGTATACCCATATACATGTCCTTAATAGTGAACCGAAACCCTCAGAACTCGACATCATGAAAAGGTTCTGAAATGCTATTTGTTTCATTCACAATGAAACCTAAGAAAGGAGCACTTGAATTGAATGCAGAATATTTGTCACTGCTTCCGATTGAGTTTCTCCCACAAGAAAAATCTTCTAAATATTTTACTGATTGGTATCCATAGGATATCAGATGATTTTAGGCTTCAATAACTTCATAATGGCACGCAGGCCTCAAAATGGCTTTTTCCTCCTCCTTTCTCCGTGTGAATAGTGCAGGGGTGCTCAAACGGTCGATCGCGATCGACTAGTCGATCTCGAGTGCTTTTTGAGTCGATCTTGGGAAGAAATTTCCGATATGGAACTATTCACAGATTTTGTTTTAGAAGAAAGGTCACTAGAACAAAATGAAATGAATAAACTACAAAAATTTGTTCGATCCACAATTAGGCCAGAATAACACCCTCACCACTTTCTCTCATCGTAATAAACCCCTGCTATCAGGAAAAGGCGGCGGTACGTCAAAGAAAAGCCGCGTTTGGGTCAATTTATTTGTGCGAGTCTGCATTTTTTGATATGAAGATAATTAAGTCAAAATATCGCAATCGACTAACTGACGATTTGCACTCGGTAATTACGTACCCTCTTATGAAAAGTATGCTGAGGACATGCAGTGTCACGCTTCAATTTCCAAAGTCACCCTTTAGTTGGTTTAGTTTAGACACTACAACTCGTTTGTTTTTAAGAACTCGCAATGTCGATAATTTTTTCATTGACATTTTAGAGTAGACATACACTCAGAGTCGATCGATCGTGAATATTGAGGTAGATCGCCAACAGTTCAAGTTTGAGCACCCCTGGAATAGTGACTTGGGTGAAAGATGATGGTAGTTTATGTTTGAAACTGCGTTTTGGAGATTAGAGGAGCTCAATTGAGGCTACAAACGTCAACAATTCAAAGTGAATATTAATTCGTATCTCCTGTCTCTTGATTCATGCGGTGTTCTTTGAACATTACAGGGCTTTCCTTTCGTGTGAATCTGCATATAAAAAAATAGTCCAATTACTTTGCGTAATCACATTTTCCTCCAAAAACTGCACCAAAAACAGAATAGAATAATCGAGTTGAATATTTCAGCAGGTTGAATTTTCTATAAGTAGAAATGGTGTGATGCATATTAGTATTGTTCCAGCATCCACCATGAAAGATAAATATTTTTTGGTACATGAAGTCATGGTGCGTAAACGCTGTCGTAATAACTGAACGTAAGTCGGTAATATCCCTTTCCATCAAATCCTGGGGATTGTCGAGGAAATTGTCTTGTTCGAGATCGCTTGGTGGAATAAAAATTTGTTCCTCAGGGTTTAGCGGTGGTGCGCTCGAAGCTGTACAATTACCTGGTATACTCCAAAGCTGAACCGACGAATGCCGAGTATTTCGATCTAGATCTGATGGGAGATAGAGTTCCATCTTTTCGTCAAATACTCTGCAAGACCCGTTCCTGGAGTGCCTTCTATGGGTGAAGTGTCCCCTAGAAGAAACGCTATCGAGTCCTGCACCTCTGCTGGGGGCAGCCCCCGCATCGTTCGGGTTCGAGTTATTCGTAAGAATGGACTCATCCCAATGGGTCAATGAACTGGAGCTGTTCCAGGACCCCTTAGTATCTGTCGATAAGGAAAATATCGGTTATAGCAGTGGCTTGGGAGTTTTGACCCACCGAATCAGTAGTTTTCAGGGAATCCAGCAGGAATTATAGACTGATGAATCATATGTCGTGATGATAGTGAGGTTATTACCAGTGATCGCCCCTTAGCAAGTTTCCAAACTGATTATGGAAAATAAGCTCCTTGAAAGCGAGTGATATGCTCTGTTGAGAAGGAGAATCCTCCAAAACAGAAATAGCATTGAATGTCCATCAGATGTGTCTATCAAATTTTGGTGTATGGTCTGCAAACTTCACCAGAGTATTATTCTTTGGAGAATCTATGAATCACGATATCACATATAGTCGTCAAGGTTATACCATTGAATCCGCTAACAACCTCGTAGCAAGTCGTTAAGCGGATGACAATTTCAAATTTGGAAATATCGAATGACATAAGCAGTTGAAATCAGAATGGCCGCGTGTAACAGCTTACAGCGCTCAAAGCCGCTTCAAAAAATTTGACCTTTCACTATGGAAAACTGTACAATTTTGTGGAACGGCTTTAAGCCCTGTAAGCTGTTACACGCAGCCAATGTAGCTGAACAAAGATAATTACTACAAAGCGAAATACTTCATTTAGGAATATAACAAACTTGACTTGGCACGTCCTGGAAATATTCTGGTTTATAGTTCAGCTTATAATTACAAGATGAATATTGTACTATTCCAGGGGTTCCCAATTTTTTTCAGTCGTCGGCGCACTAACAAGTTCAGTATTTTGTCACGGCGCCCTGCCCTAGTTCAGTACCTACGATAATAGTAGTTACGTAGATAGACACAAAATTTAAAACAATCACAAAATCTGTTTTGTCACGGCGTCCTGGCCTGAGGCTGGATTCAGACAGATCCGAAATCTTATCGTACGACGATCCGATAGCTTTCTGATTCGTCTAAATTTAAATTTAGACCAATCAGAAAGCTATCTGATCGTCTGAATCCAGCCTAATTCGTTACCTACGATAATAGTAGTTACATGGATATGAACAAAAATGAAAACAACAACAAAATCAAGTTTTTCATGAGAATTTAGAATTGAAACAAAAAAAAATATGTAAAAATAAAATCAAATAGCTATTCAGTCGAATCGATGTGACAAGTGATCTCCAGACAATTTTTTAAAACGGGGGGTAAACTTCGACACTGCAACGCGCCGATGGGGAAGCGACGTATATAAGTAGGTAACTGCGATGCGAGTCAAAATATTTTTTGCTTCTCAAGTGCACTAGAATACTTATGGTTTCAGATAATGATAGACAATTGACTCACGGCGGCCTTCTTTTCTTTCTACGGCGCACACTTTGGGAACCCCATGTACTATTCGATATATAATGAATATTACTCGACATTGAAATAATCACTAAACGTTTTGGATACTGATTGATATTTTCTAGTGGATTTGCCCACTTCGACATTTTCCCATGTTGACCAGAATGAGTATATATATTAGACTGGATTTCACTCGTACAATAATTGTTCTTATCAGAGAAATTCACTGTGATGGAAATCTTCATTGTTTTCCGACAATTAAGCATGTTCTCACGAAATGTTGACCTCATTGAAATTGACGATAGAACTATGTATGAGTCAAAATTACACACTAATAATACACGTTTCTCCATTATATATCTTATACCTGATAATTAACCGCTACTTTGTATTTAGCGTAGTATATTATAAGGATTACTCTCGTAGCTCAGAAATAATATATAGCATGCTTTCGTTTCGAGTGAACCACTGAAAATATACAGAAATAAATCATGATCATGAAGCATTTGAAAATATCAGTAGACGAAATGCATAAATAAAAATTGAAAGCGAACTCTTGTGATCTATTGATAACGAAACATTTCTCACACAGTTCATAATGTGAAAGGGCAGACAATCTGAAATTACAATAAATAACGATTTGGGTTCGACTTCTTCCATCATTTGGTCCAGTTTTATATAGGTTCAGATTAGATTGAGTTTGATGAGATCTGTATACATAAAGAAATACCTAATCCTTAACCGAAATAATATTTTCAGTATGGTGCTTAAAATTAGACTCGATATGGATCATTAGCAAAGAATGTTGTTCCAGGATATTCGAGTAAAATATATTTTAATATAATGTGTAATAACGAAAAAAAAATTGATCTCACTGTCAATTCTGGTAAATGTCAGTTGAAGGGTTTCGAATAAATCTCAAATATAATTCTGAGTTTGTTATCGTTATTCATTCTTTGTGTGAATATAACCCGTTTGGACTAAAAGATACATTCAGTTCGCATATTGCCAATTTTTAATACATTTGCTGCAATGGATTTCATCAGATGTCCGATGGATATTCCTGAATTGAAATATTAATATTTACTGATCTAAACACAAATATATGAACGTTATAAGGTTATCAGAAAAACTATAAAATATGTACACTCTGCCTTTTTGAGGCACTGCATCATAAAAAACTCCCCTTAAAAACATATATTGGGGCATTTTCAGTTGATTTCAAATTGTCAACATTCAAAATTTCCTGCACTGCACACTGCTGCAGAGGTTTTCCATCTCATGTTTGACCAATGACAAACTCGATCGAGATATTGAACCTGTGTGCCAAATTTCGTTAAATTTGGTTCAGGCATTTGGTCATCGAACTCAATTCATGACGATTCGGCACCTTCTTGCAGTCGCCATTTTGATGGCGTTATCACGGACGATAGGGACCCTCAAAACTTGGGATCTGGGCAGTTTTATTTACAGTTACATGTAAATTATAACCACCCCAAGTGGCATGTTTTCCACCAGAACTGAGGTAATGTACCACTCCACTGATACGAAGAATCCTGCGCTTGAAAGAATCAGATTGCGATTTCCAGCAGAGCACTGTGTGTTCCAATTCTTTCGAAATTCATTCTAAAATAATAACAAAAAATGAATGGGGAAAATTAACAAACAAGATATTAATAACTTTCACACATTTCTTCAGTACGATCACCAATAATATGTGTTTGCATTTTCCCCTTCGTGAGAAATACTGAAACCTCATCATGATCTTCAATTTGAAATCCCCATTTATTCCAGAAGAAGATTCACTGGTTTACCGGTAGAGCTGAAATATTAGTTCCAAGATCACAATTTTAATCGTCTCCCACAGAACAATCTCTCCTCGAGTAACTCATTGAAACTCTTCTGGTGATCGATAAGAATTATCTACTCAAGTTTCATCTGCCGAACAACCTCAAATTGTCAGTATTACTACTTTTCTTCGGGTTTGAAGGCCGCCGTTCTTTGGAATTTCTTCCTGACGTTTCGCTAGCGCGAGTGGCTAGCTTCTTCAGAGGCTCACTCATCTTGACTACTAATCCGATCAGTAATCGGATTAATAGTCGCGATGAGTGCAGTATTCAATGGTCCACATTCGTCAATCACCTCCCAAGAACATTTTGGTGCCATTGCACCAGACACCTTACCTTACTTCATTTGTTCTTTTTTTGTTCTGAAATTGTTCGTTTCCGTTAACCAGCTGACGAACGTCAACCCTCAGAAGTCGAAACTTGTGCGAGCAATGGATCAACGAGGCTTTACCTTTTAACGTGCGATTACCCAGCACGGTGGCCCGGCGAGGATTCGAACCCCGGCCTTCCGCTTGATAGGCAGATATGCTAACCACTACACTACCGATTTAAATCGAAAGAAAGTTCACTGGTTACATTTTGAATCGTCTCCCACACAGAACAATCTCTGCTTCAGCACATTGAAGTCCTTCGGTTGATCGAGGAAAAATATTCATGAAAGTTTCATCTGCAAACAACCTCAAGTATTATACGAGATAACAGCGAATTGATAATTGTATGTGTCCTTTGGTTTTTGAACGTACCTATAAATATACATTTTTCTGGATCACAGTTCACATACGGGATGTCTAAACTGATTCTGGGAGTTATATTGATAATAATATATATCAAAGTTTCTTTCCATTCCAAAAAAGCAAGCAATTAGGATTGTTTTTATATCAATTGTAGAACTAGTCCACGATTATCATTGGGAAATTTTCATCTATTCCTTATCGGCATTTACATTCTCAATGCGACGTTGTAGATATTGTTGGTAGGTGGCTTCTGATTTTCAAACATATTTCTTAAAATTTCTGTAATCTAGTTATTAAAAAATCAGATGTATGTTCGTACTACTGTATACAGAATCATAGATTCACTTAGAATGAGAAAAAATGGGAGAAAATCAGAAACAGAAAGTTGTGATGTATATCTTAGGATATGTGGAATTTAAACTTATTGAGAACGTGACTATACTTGTGAAAACTGAGATATGCATAAAACTCTTTTTATGACAAGAAGAAATTTATTGGATCGTGAACTGTTTTTACACTCTTTTATCTGCTATTTTGTGAGTTATGTATATATTTGACTCATGCAAGAATATATATAATGACATTTTGCATGTACATATACCTATATGTATGGTGTTGTCTAGCCACCAATTCAATAACAATTCTTGTACGAAGCATTTATTAACTGAAAAATTGATGTCATTATCATTTTCTTCTCTGTTCGACATCTCTATCTCCATATCTCGTCTTGATTCAATTGTGGGATGCACATTTTATAATCTCCTATGGATGAAACAGAGTTTACCTCCTGACTTCATCTAAAAAAAAATTTACTTCCAAGATGAACCTCCTCGCATGACTCAAGTGTGCATGTGTCGGTTTGAAAAAATCTAATTTTTTTCTGATTTCAGGTGATGACATCAGTTACGCCAGCAACTGTGTTGAAAGACAACGATGAGGAAAACAAATCATCCACAACAAAAAGTGTGTAACGGAAATTTAAAGCCAGCACTGTATACAATATACATTACAGTCGTCAGCGAAATCCTACTCCTGCTACATGGAACGAATCATATTTGCTCAATATATGATTCGATGACTCAGTGACAGTGTTTGAACAATGGAGTGATGTGTTTTTCTGTGAAGGAAGGGCTAATGTAAATCTCAAAAATTTTCTAGGAAACAAGCCAAATAATCCTTCAGAAGTATTAGCTATATGTGTGGTCTTCATTATTTCCAATGCTGTCTTCCTTCGAGGGGTCTTGCATTATTTGTGAGCACGATTATGATGAAATTATCTGAGCCCACGGATCGAAATAAATTCTCCGAGCCTACCCCTTTCACACTTCGAATGTACAACCCTCCTTACAATCAAACTTCGATTTTTGTCATCTCAAACACCAAGAGCGTTCATCTTCAATGTCAAACCCGCTAAATATTCAGTTCATTCAATTCGATAATCAGTGTAGTTGAAAATAACTTCATTATGCTATTTTCCATAGACAGTTCACTACTACTCATGCTTGAGGGTTCATACGTATATATCAATTCATTATCAATTCCATCTTTCAATTAATGTTTCCCAAAACTGATACTTCATTAAATGACTGAACAATAAATTTGTTACTGGGTTAATTCGTGACTATTATACTATCTCTCGAATATTTCTGTTTTGCTTTTATTTATTCAATGAGGGTTTTTCCTATATTGGCCATTTTTCATAAGACGGTATTCACCAGTTCTCTTTCTCCTTTTCCCAGGGGGTGATTGTTTTCCCAACAGCAAAGAGAATTTTAATGGAAGCCTGAAAAAAAATCTTGTTTCTAGTATACTTGCGCTGGATTCGACTTCAGTTATCAAGGGGCCTTCCATAAACAATGATCCGCTGATCTTATGTAATCTATCAACGCATGAATTGTTCCAAAATAATTCATTCTCTCTCTCTATATTGCGATAGCATCAATAACCTCTACCAGATATTTCAACAAACAGACGAATAATGTTTCCTGAAATCAATATATCAATTTCAGAAATCACAATATACCTGATATGGAACCAAGTCATTGATATCATCAGGACGTGCTTTTACTCCTAACAAAGACTGAGGTCGCGTCTTAACAGAAATCTTCTATGCAAAACTGTTTCATATCTGAGGGATTCAAGTATATGAATACTCTTGTATAGGTACGTCAGTATGGTATGGTTGAATGTATATGTTTTGCATTTTATAATTTCACAAGGCATTTTTTCAATTCATTTATCCAATTCCATACGACGTTTCTTCGTGTTTAGTTAATCAGTTAACATGATTCATGGTGGGTCATTTGAACCCTTAAAAAATATTTGATACGATATTGCAAGGCAAGCTAAGAGGATTTTAGGTTCGTTTCCGTGGAAAATCTCTAATATATTGTACATATTACCTAGAATTTGAATACATTATTCAAACGCTCAATTTTATAATTTGTATATTTCTGACGGAAATCTAACACTGTATATAATGCTGTCCGTTAATCTTCGACGTTTAAATAACTTTTTGATTTTGTGGAAATATCAAATAGGAAATTGGGCATACAAAAATTATTTATTTTGTAATCTAAGTTTATACCTAATTATGAATATTTCAATGTAATTTCAAATATATGAATAAATTGAAGAGGACTCAGTGGAAGTTTTCATTCTCAGTGCACCCTTTTTTCGATACCCTTTTTTTTTCAATATGCCAATACGCAGAGAGTCAAACAAATCATCAGTTACAGCTTACAATCTTTGATAAGAACTTTTTTCGTGTGTCTGTTGTTCTAGTCACTATATTCCATAAGCTGCAGATCGACTCCTAGAGCGGTATTTCAATCCTCAAGATGTTTGCCTTTCGGAATGAAGGGCGAGGAGTGAATCTATTTGGATGTGATCAATAATATATTTCGATTTGGTCACATCCGAATAGATTCAACACTCTTCAGATTATGTAGAATTGAAGGACTTTTTTTGGTCACATATAATGAAAGTGCGAATGCAAACGTTATATGAAGGTTTAAAAAAATCATATGTTATAAATCAAACAGTTGCCTCAAAAGTACACTGTTCATGGGTTTGATAAGAAATTGGAAGATTTCATGAATAATTATGCAATAGTGGGGTATATCAATCTGTTTCCGAATAATTTGCAAAGAAATTGTTCAAAACCGAATGAGTATTATAAAAGTTGATGGTTTTGGCACTTCTGGGCCAGTCAAAAAGCAGTATGCCTGGTCAACCCAACTAGCTCGCAAACCCTCTCAATCCATTTGCTCAAAGTTTGGAACGTGGCTAATATAAGTTTATCATAGATATGAGTTTATGACTATCATCCGTTTTTTGTATTTTCTCTCCCCTAGAATTGAAAAGGAAAAAGTTATAAGTTCTTATAATATATGTTCTTTGGGTAAATCTGTTTATTTGCCGATACGTAACTGAAAATTTGAGTGATTATTTTGTCATTTACGTATCGTATTTTCATGAATTTGGGGATTTAATTCATGAATTCATTCAAAAAATGCGTATATTTCCCTTTGGCGACGTTTCGCAAGCTAGTCTGCCCTCTTTTATCAAGCCTATTAAAGGAAAATTTTCGCTTATTATATCACAAGAGCTTGAATTGTTTCGTTGACACGAATATTTAAAAAAGAAAGTTTAAACCATAATCTGGGAAAAAATATTAATAAAATAAATTAATTTCTCTAAATTGTCTAGTTGGGCAGAGTATGGCTGTTTTTGAGATATGTTGATTTGTCATTTTTGTTAAACCGGTTCTCCCAGAAATATTATAATAATTACTAGTTTGAAAAAAATTATATTACGAAAACTCGGGGCTCCAAATCGTAAACCTCTTTCCAATATGTCCTACTTCTTTTGTTCGTCTCAAATTATCTTGTATAATTACTGTTTTTCTTTCATGCATGTTATATGTTTTTATGTTCAAGCTGTATTAGCTTTCAATAAAGATATATTTTTTAAATACTACTCAATGATTCAACTGTTCACATTTTCTCACATTAATGCAAAGTCCGTTCCGGCAAACTTCACAAGCTTCAGAAATATAGTTCATGATTCATTTGATATAATCACCTTTTCGGAAACTTGGTCCAACAGTAATGTTGGCGATGAATGTGCTTCCATGCCTGGTTATAAACCATACATGGATAATGGATATAACAGATTTAAAAAATCCCATAATTAGCATCATTGACAGTACTACAAAACTGTACAAAATGAAGTGAATCATGCATTCAAGCGGAAATAAAATTATATCCAATTCAACTCACCCGTGCAAACAGCAACATGTGAAAGGAACTGGAAAATCTGTGCTCTATCACGGGTAGAAAGCGGTCTACCATTCCGGATCATATAACTAGAGATAATAATGCACTGAACTATAACTTTGTTGCTGGTGTAGGTGGCTCAAACATTCCTGACAAACTCACTGTCACTCATTACTCTAATCATACTCCAGATGATGTTGAAGAATTCTCATTTCCTCCTGTAGATGATACAAAGGTAAGAGATAAAATACTTCACATCAAATCCACAGCCACTGGCCCAGACCAAATTAACATCACCATGGTTCTACATTGCTGTCCACAGATTATACCATATATTGCCTATATTTTCAACTTCTGCCTGATCAACTCTGTGTTCCCATCTATTTGGAAACAATCAATAGATAGATTCGAGTATAGCTGCTTAGAACGACTTTTGAAATTTGGCAAGATGAACATTTCTTTTCATAATGAGCATGGATTTTTACCGGGAAAATCTACGACTACAGCATTGGTGTCGTTTTTCGACAAACTCATGTATATCATAGAGCGCGATGAATGTCCAGTTAGGGTGTTCTGTGACCTGAGTAGGGCGTTCGATTGCGTCCAGCATGATGTCCTTCTGGATAAACTATATGCGTAGGTATGGAATTTAAGGAGTGGCATTTGACTGGATCGGGTCATTCATTTCTGACAGAGAACAAATCGTTAGTGTTACGACAAGAATTAGCTCATGTATTATGCATATTGTTTTTACTTTATACCAATGATTTGAATGATATTGCAAAGAATGCAACCTTCATAAGATATGCCGAAGACACGTCGATAATCGTCAGTGAAAAAACTGATGAGAAATTGTATGAGTCCTTTAGGGAGAATTTAGGTATCTGTCAGCATGGTGTGACAGAAATTCTCTGTATTTTAACAGTTCCAAAACTCATATGATACGTTTTTATAACCGGCAAATAATTTGCAAAAAAAAGAAATAAACATCAGCTCAAACTTTTTGGAGAATGTTGAGTCTACGAAGTTTTCAGGAGTATTTATTGATGAGCACCTTAACTGGAAACGCCATTGCAATTTCCTCATCAGCAAGTTGAATTTTATTTGCTACCTTTCCAGAAATCTGAGGACTGTACTGTCTCTACCTCAATTGGTACAAGTATATTACGCTCAGGTCCAATCACGATTATGGGGTGCTTCAGTACAGGCACCGAATGTTTTTATTATGCAAAAAAGGATTATTCGAATCATGGCCAGAGTTAATAACAGAAAGTCATGCAGAGAGATCTTCAAAGTTTCGAAATTTCAACTTTCTGTAGTTACATACATTTTTGAAATTTGTGTACATATTTACACTAATGAAAATGTCTTGATTTTGAATTCTTCCATTCACAACTATTATACTAGACAAAATAGGAGCTTTCATGCTCCTTTCTTCAAGTATGACATTTGTGTCAAGTCGTGGCTCCATTTAGGCCTGAGAATTTATAACAAACTTCCTACGGAAGTGAAAAAAATTCCGACACTGAGCAGTTTTGAACTTTATTTGAAAATGTTTTTAATCGACAAAAACGTGTATACATTGAATGAATACTTTTCATTGTGAGATGAATCATTTTGTACTTTGTTATTTTGTATTTTGTAACACCATGACTTTTTTTATTTGTACTATTGTGCATCTCGGAAATAAATCATTATTATTATTAATACGTCCTCACAACGATTCATAATACTATCATCTGTGCCGTATTCGTGAGAAATTATAGTAGATTTATTACTGTTATATATAATGTTGCATTTTTCAATATTCAGTTACAAATTGTTTCACAACCACCAATTATGCACTATATCAATACCAATTCTGACAATCAGAAGTATCTTGAATTTCATAAAAAAACTTTCAAGTCATCAGCGAAAAATGAATTTGACATATTAATGGTTTGGCACATATCATTTATGAAAAATCAAGAATACGGCTTATCCTCAGAAAGTGATTCCATTATCCAAAATTATTCCCATGCCCGAACAAATTTTTGATGCTTCACCAGAAAAATGCACGGGGAGGGAGCGATATGATATCGGTGTTGTGTTTTTTGTTGCAAGCATTAGTGGCTATTAGTACGAAGCGTGACTACAATTCTGGTATAATCAAACGTGGCTTCTCGTATTACAAAGATTTAATTTCTTCACAGGTAAATCATTCAATACTTGATAATATGCGTCTGAGGTGAGTTCTCTACAACAAAGTGAAACATCACATTTAATAAAGGGTACATTGTGACTTTTCAGCGCTGGAGAAGCGATAAATAAAATGCTTTTTCATCCACTACCCTGCAAATCTTCAATAACACAACCTTCCGGACGCATTCAATAATATTTCAACTCGAATGAGCCTTGGACTCGCGATAAAAACTAAAGCAATTACCATTCACAGTGCTGTCGAAGCATGAGTCTCTAAAACAATTTTCAGTTGTTAGTTTGTGCAACCATGATTTCAATAATAGAAAACGTTATATGCTGGATTCTCATGGCTTACATCTCGATAAAAATTTACACGAAATTGACTTTTGCGCGATGTGTTAGTAACGTTTGTCTTGTGGGAAAGACCGCTCTGGTAACTGGAGGAAGTTCAGGTAATCGTTGTTGGATTAACGTTATTACTCAGAAGTCGGAAACTTTCGAACGGATTTGAGTAAGACGAATTCTATTAATTACCTACTTTACAGTAATTTACTAAGGATTCAACTTATATGGAACAGCCAATTCGTTCATCAGCTCCAATTGAGTCTTGATAGATAGAGAATGCATATATTCTCTCAGATAATAAGCATCAAACAATACTTCCAATGCTCAGTTTCTGTATTTCGATACGCACATTCCGTGAGTGATCTTTTCAAACATAATTTGGATTACTTTATCTTGTATCCGTGTAATCACTCATAACAGTGCAAAAGTTCAAAGTTGAGCTTGTCATATTGCGTCATACATGTTTCGACTTCTCAGGATTGACCTTTGTCGCTGGTTATCAATAAAATAAATAACTCACTCGTAGAAACCAACATTAGTAATTATTTACACATGGAATGTCATTAGAAAAGTTATTGGTGATTCTTGTGAATTTACGAATCCTCGAGAATAAATACGATTACAAAACAATCCAATACATCGAATGTCACTGATTCTTGTGCTGATAAAACGTCTACCAATTCTGAATTGCCAAATGATCTACAAGAAGGTGGAAAATAAATAGCAAATAGTGTATGTTAATGTCTCCAATGCTATCGTACAATGGAGAACCGTTTACAACTATCAAGTAGTGAAGAAAGAGAAACTTGTAGAACACACGTCTTCATGCTACACCCTGATTTGACAAGCGGAAAATACCTGAAGCAACATGTAAACCATTAAAATCACAGTATTACTCTCTTCTTTTGAGGTAACCATTGATGAGTGTAACTCGCCCCCAGCGTGGATTTCAGCAAACTAACCTAAAGGATCTTAGGTTAACAAGTTTATTCACCCGAGAAAGACGAGAGATCAAATCAACCGACATCTCGAAAACCTATAAATATGTTTGAACACAGACAGGTATGATTGAAAAAATCCTCTTCGAAAAGTTTTTATATCCACATTCAATGTTCATTTGAGAGACTAGATCAAATCAATCTTTTTTATACAAGTACCAACATAGCGGGTAGCATACGTCACTACTCATATCAGAGTCACTGGACGCATCATTATTCTTTGTTTTTTCTCAGCTTTTTGTCGCGCACTCACCTCACAAATACAAGTGCATGCTAACAACCGCATCCTTAACTTCCTCCTCTGTCCCATCAACAATGAGCTGAACAGAATAATTTTTGAACCAAAATCTGTGCCCTGGGTATGCTTTGCAGTGTGAAGTGCAGAGATCCCGTATGCCTAACGAGTAGTCCTGTAGAGATATAACCGCAATAACATAACCTCTTATAACGAACTCTCTGGCTAAGATTATAAATACTGTTTTTCAAATAATGTGAAAAATGTCGGAAATTGACTCAACAAGGAGTATGCATTTACATCTTCATGACGTAGATGAAAATATAAATAGGCCTAAGAATTTTCAAACTATTTTTCAGGGTGAAATTCAAAACATTTAATGAGTTTGAGCTATTCAAACGCGACCATTTAGCGCGCGCTTTAGATGATGTCAAGAAACGTTTCCAATGTTTGTTTCCTGAAAGCGTATCAATTTTAATTGCTATATAGTTCATGGAAAATTATTGAATTATTCTTACGCTTCTTTCTTCTCCGAATGAAACAATAGGAATAACATCTTCTATGAAAGAAGTAGAAACAAAGAAAATTACAAACACTCTCTGTTGATAGGTACGTATATATCATTCGAAGGCGTTCGATTCATTCACAAAAAAAAGGAAAAGTCGATATAAAACAAAATTGAATCAATCATATGGCAGCTTACACTCATTTGACCTCCGCGTACGTGAAATCGAGATTTGATGCAAAAATATGCTGCCATCATAAATGTATCTATTTTCGGTTGATTGTCTGATCGTGCTTAGATAACACCCCCTTCAGTAATTGTTCTGGATTCACTACAAATCTAGATTCACTAGATACCGCCGCTAGGAATACAGATTTGAAATAATTCACCACTTACACAGTATGAATATCGTGTCGATAAATCCACTGTTGTGTCGTCTGACGTCACATTCCGTTTCGCGTTTTGAAAGGTTGAATGTCCCTCCCTGAATCTTTGATTTTCATATGATGTTTAATGGGTTCAAATTATAACTGAATAAAAAATCTACTCATTATAATATGACCATAATGAAGATTCGGGAAAAAAATATTCGAGACAAATTGAAATTGTATTTTGGAGAAATATTTGAAGTAATTTCGATATAGCATTGTTCGATTAGTTACGCTGTTGCTTTCATATTTCAAAATCCATCTGCATAAAAAAAAAATTCGTCATTCTGTAACAGCTAAATTACCCACTCCGTGTACGATACAAATCTCCGAAGTTTTCATCATTCAATGCCATAAACTTTAGGTACCTTTTCAAAATTAGTAAGGTCGTGGTGTTTCGATAAGTTGTGAGCTGGGTTCCATGCGTCAATTAGTTTTCAGATTTGAGTAATGAGGAATGACAGTCTATTCATTTCATGGAGTACAAAACCCATTTACCTTAATCCGATTAATTTTACCCCTAGCGGTCATTACAAGAACTCCAACAAGTACCTAGTTCAGCTTCTACTTTACATTATGTTCTATTATAATGCGCACCTTGTGTTCGTTATCAGAACTAACGAAAATGAATACATGATTACGGTAATTTATCGATTTAAGCTTCACTACGATATATATTTCAATTACATTCATTCATTTGGAATGATTGGATATTAAATTCTTTTTGAAACGTCATAGAACAATTATATTTCATTGTTCACATTCGGCATTCAGAAGTAAACTCGCCCTAATTTCAATGGTGAACCAGCCTTAAGATTTGGAACTTTCGTGGTTGCCTATCTATCGGGGAGAGATAAAGGGACTTGGGTCAAGCGCGCCCTGACCGTAGACAGTGCAAGTCGATCGAATCCCGTTCGTTAGCTCCACTGATAAATCGATTGTGAAATATGGAGCAGTTAATATTATTAACGAAGCCTAATTCCATCTTAGGTAAGTACTTAAATAAAACTTTCAGCAATTTTTCTAATTTAAGACTAATTAATTACAGGCTTCATCCCACCGGGGATAAAGATGTTATAGTAGGAAGTTAGGAGTAGAGCTATGGCAGCTTCCTCCTATTTGTATTGTACCTTAGAGTTTTTTATTTGGTTATGAATTTTTGGATATTGGTGTTATAACACCCACTGGGAATGGAGTTCCACTGGAATATTGTCCTGTTTATTTGAAATTCAAGGATGAGGAATAGAGTATCAATATACTGAAATATCATAGCATATGAATGGTTAAAGTTCATGGTACCCAGGTATTTTGTCCTAATGAGGACCTGATTCTAGAAATATACAAGTTGCAGTCTTCAAGAATCCAGGTAACCTTTTTGTAAGAAACCTGTCTTCGACTCTCCGTGCTCAGATTTTATTGGAAATCATCACCCTGTAAACCCGTTCTTAAGAATAGGTAGCTCTGTAAGGGCACAATAACAGCGCTGTTATTCACTACCCAGTTGAAATTAGTCAATCCTTCATATATTTAGTAGTCTCCCCTGTTATCTGTTTTTCAGATTAGTTCGTATACGTATACTTATCATGATTTGACAAAGTGCATCTCGTACTACATTTCACATAGTATATTTTAGTATTCAGAAGTGTTTTAGTTTTGTCATATTCCCTTTCCCGACCTAATTAGTCTGGCGCCCAGACTTACTTTTGATTTTGAACATCTTGAATTTTACTGTGAAACTTGATGAACCCACATCCAGCCTCCGACTTAGAGTTCACGGGTTGCAACTTTCCTTACTTCAAGGGGTTACAAAAGTGGCGCACAACGTGGCAGGCCTGAAATGTTTCAAGTTTTCATGAGTGAATAGTACAGTGTTGGTGATATTTTGCAGTAACCGGGCAAAGTAAGTTTTTCCCTTGAACCCTACCCGTTATCCCTTCTGACAAAACAAAGTAACACGAAACAATATTTTCTCGTTTCCTATCTGGAGGTTGGTTGTTGTTTGGGATTCAGTTCACAATCATATTGCTCAGAGTTCTGAATAGTGTACCTATTGGCATTTTCTGGGGTGTGAGAGTGTTTTGTGTCGTATACAGGGAGAGTATTTTGTATTGTGTTTTTTGTATACAGGCTGTCCACAAATATCAGTTCATTCAAAATGAAATTCAACTATGAAATGGATCCTAACCATTTGAGAGCATTTGAACTTAACTATGAATTATCTATTAGAGGTGTCTCAGTAGACAGGGCTGATATAAATGCCAAAAGAAAGTTTTTGCGTAGAGAACTTAGACAAGACATGGCAAGACCAGATGTTGTATACAGTTGTGCTGAAGGTTTTGATTTTGAAAAAGAGAAATCGGAAATAACTGATAGTATAACTTCTGTTACTGAATTAGTGAATGATTATGATGGAGTTAATGAAGAAATTTTCAAAAGAGTTAAAAGTAGACTCAACCATTTGATAGGCAGATTGTTGAGATTTCCTAAAGATAAAGGCGATGAAGTTTCAAATTTTAGTGGTGATAACTTAGTTCTAGTTTCTACTTTGGAAGAGGATCTAGTTGAGGCACGAGATAGAATTCTCAAAAGTCAAAATATGTCAAATAGTTCAATTCTGAATCAATCTGTAGCACCTATAGTTCCTACACCAGTTTATAAAACAGTGTCAGCTTATAAATGGGGAGTAACTTTTGATGGAACAACAAAGAAGGGTTCACTCAATTCATTTTTACAAAGAATAGAGGAGTTGAGAGTTGCTAGAAATATTACTAAGGAAGATTTATTTCAGTCTGCTTCTGATTTATTTGAGGGTATAGCTAGAGAGTGGTATAGATCACAATTGAGACAAAGTAGATTCGATTCATGGAATACGTTAGAGGTAGCTCTTAGAGAAGATTTTTTACCATCAGATTATGATGATTTATTGTGGGAAGAAATTAGACGCCGTACTCAAGGACATCAGGAGAGAATTGTTATTTATGTTTCTCTAATGGAAAATTTATTCAATAGTTTGCTTGAACCTCCTTCAGAGGAAACCAAATTGAAAATTATAAGACGAAATATACAACCTCGCTACCAGTCACACTTAGTTTTACAGGATATTAAGAATGTCAAAAATCTAATTGAAGTATGTAGGGCATTAGAGGAAGCTGAAACAATAAAGGCCAAATTTCAACCACCGTCTAGACAAAACGTGTCTACCTTAGAACCTTCTTTAGCTTATTCATCAGACTTTGAGGATGCTGCGTGCAGCTCTCGTTTTCATGAAAATAATCCAAGTTCAAGGAAAAATACTTATAAATTACAAAGAAATTTTATTCAACCTCAGCAAGTTTCTGCAATTTGTTGGTCCTGTAATCAAGTAGGTCATATTAAGAAAGATTGTAAGAAAAAGGTCCTATCATGTTATGGTTGTGGTAAAGCTAATGTTATACGGCCCAACTGTCCAAATTGTTCAAAGCAAAAAAACTTTCGAAAGGAGGACACCAGGTAGACCAGTGCCCCTCCACTTCTTTTTCTAGAGTCTACAAAAATAAAAACAATGTAAGTGTTATTAATTCCAGAGTCTGGACTAGAAAAACCTTTAGTAATGAAATAAATAGTACACCACCAAAGCATTCTTTGAGTGTATCGGAGCCTCATAAGAATAGCGTAGGTAGTAGAATTTTCACAAGGGGAAATAGTAATAAGAATCTCATCGACAGTAGGCGTGGGAAACTTTTAAAGGATATAGATTTTGTAAATGATCCAATTAGAACAACTGTCGAGGAATGGAAGGCTTGGTTGAATTTTGTTACTGATTTTTATAATACTAGACGTTCAACAGAAAGTAAGGCCGAAACTTTGAAGGAAGCTAACTCTGCTTTTGTAGAAAGGTGTAATGATAACAGACCTTATGCAGCGGTTCATATTTATGGTCGCAGAATAATATGTCTTATTGATAGTGGTGCGAGTCATAGTGTCATAGGGAGTAAGGGATTGTATTTACTTGATGCATTTGGTTCACATATTTATGATTGCGCAGATACCACCATTAGTACTGCAGATGGCGCAGCTCAAAAAATTTTAGGATTTGTCACTTTACCAATAGAAGTAGATAATATAATCAAACTAATCAAAGTTTTAGTAGTGCCATCACTATCTCACACGATCATATTGGGATCAGATTTTTGCAGGAGTTTCAATGTAACTATAGACTTTTCTACAAATTCATCCTTAATTGATGGAAATAATACAAATTTAAGCGATGACAATATGATAGAAGTGGGTGCCATTAACAAAATAATTTCAAGATCAGACTTAACTGCTCTGCAACAGAAACAACTCAATGTTTTAATAAGTAATTTTCGAACACTGTCAACTTCAAGGTTAGGAAGAACTGATAAAATTTTCCACAAAATTGATACTGGTACAGTTGAACCGATCAAGCAAAGACACCATTTACTCAGTCCGTATAAATTAAAAACCTTAAATGAAGAACTTGACAAAATGTTAGACTTGAAAGTAGTACGTCCTTCGAAAAGTCCTTGGGCTAGTCCAGTTTTGATAGTTGAAAAGGCCAATGGAGATCCGAGGTTCTGCTTTGATGGAAGAAAATTGAATTCAGTAACAAAGAAATGCGCTTACCCCCTCCCTATAGTTGATCAGATTCTGAATAAGCTGTCTGGCGCGAAATATCTCAGTAGTATTGATTTAAAAAGTGCGTTTTGGCAAATTCCATTGCATCCAGAGTCTTGTGAAAAAACTGCTTTTGTGGTACCTGGTCGCGGATTGTTTGAATTCGAGGTTATGCCATTTGGTCTTTGTAATGCGGCACAGTCTCTGCAAAAACTCATGGACGCGGTATTGGGGCCGGATTTGGAACCATTCTGCTTCGTATATCTTGATGATACAATTATAGCAACCCCCACATTTGAAAAACACTTGGAAATTTTGAATATTGTTTTTGAGAGGTTTCGCGATGCCAAGCTCACGATCAATATTGATAAATGTTCTTTTTGTCGCCCCAGCTTGAAGTATTTAGGCTTTGTCGTGGACAGAGAAGGGTTACGTACTGATCCAGATAAGGTAAAGACGATGTTGGAATACCCTATCCCAACTACAGCTACGGAAATCAAAAGATTTATTGGTCTTATCAGCTATTACCGGAGATTTGTGAAAGATCATGCGACTCTCACCGCCCCCATAAATAATTTATTGAAAGGCAAGAAAAAGTCACAGAAAATTACTTGGACTGAGGAAGCTGATAAAGCTTTCAAAAATATCAAAGAGGCTCTAGTGTCTGCACCTATTTTAGCTTCACCCGATTTTTCAAAGGAGTTCACGATACAAGTGGATGCTTCTAATGTAGGCCTTGGTACAGTGTTGACTCAGGAGTCAGATGGCAAGGAAGTTATCATTGCATTCGCATCGAGAACACTAACGGAGTCTGAAAGAAAATATTCAACCACTGAGAAAGAATGTTTGGCAATTCTTTTTGCAGTTGAGAAGTTCCGGCCATTTATTGATGGAGTCCACTTCAAATTGATCACTGACCACAGATCACTCATTTGGTTGACTAATTTGAAAAATCCCATGGGTCGTCTCGCTCGTTGGGCCATGAGACTCAGTATGTTTGATATGGAAATAATTCACCGAAAGGGCGCTTTGAATATTATCCCGGATGCATTATCTAGAGCACCTCTAGAGGTTAATGTTATTGATATTTCTCAATCGGATGTCGCCGCTGATAATTGGTATTCGCAATTAATAGATAAAGTTTTGGCTGACCCAGAAAAATACCCTGAATTCAATGTCTCAGCAGGTTTACTGTATAAACATGTCCCTCATGAATTAGGTTTATCATCAAATTTCCCAGAATGGAAACTAGTAGTCCCCAAACCAACTAGGTTATCAGTTCTAGCGGAATGTCATGACAATTCGCTTGCAGCGCATTCCGGTATTTTCAAAACCGTAAGTCGTATCAGAGAGCTTTACTATTGGCCCAAGATGTTGAATGACGTGAAAAAGTACGTTAGGAGTTGTGATGTGTGTAATGCACAAAAAGTAAGTAACACTGCTCGTCCAGGATTCATGGGACAACCCAAAAAGGCAAATTATCCCTGGCAGTATGTGTCTGTAGATTTGTTAGGACCCTTACCTCGATCCAGGAACGGTTTTCAATTTGTTGTGTTAGTATCTGATTACTTCTCAAAATTTTGTCTTCTTCATCCCTTAAGAAAAGCCACTTCTACAGCAGTTGTGAAGTACCTTGAGGAGCAAGTATTTTTGATTTATGGAGCTCCACAAGTTTTAGCTTGCGACAATGGAGTGCAGTTCATCAGTAAACATCTACATGTTTTAGCCGAAAAGTACCGTGTTAAGATTTTTTATAATGCCCGTTACCACCCGCAGGTTAATGCAGTGGAGCGCGTTAATAGAGTTCTAGAGACAGCAATTAGGTCATATATCAAAGATAAAGATCACAGGAATTGGGATAAGGAAATCCATAGAATTGGCTTTGCAATGAGGACAGCGGTGCATGAAGTCACTGGGTATACCCCGACATTTCTGAACTTTGGTAGATATGTACCATCAAGTGGTGATTTTTATGGAAAGTTAGAGTCTTGTTCAAAAATGGATCTGACAGATATAAACCGATTTTTCAAAGGAGTTCACGATACAAGTGGATGCTTCTAATGTAGGCCTTGGTACAGTGTTGACTCAGGAGTCAGATGGCAAGGAAGTTATCATTGCATTCGCATCGAGAACACTAACGGAGTCTGAAAGAAAATATTCAACCACTGAGAAAGAATGTTTGGCAATTCTTTTTGCAGTTGAGAAGTTCCGGCCATTTATTGATGGAGTCCACTTCAAATTGATCACTGACCACAGATCACTCATTTGGTTGACTAATTTGAAAAATCCCATGGGTCGTCTCGCTCGTTGGGCCATGAGACTCAGTACGTTTGATATGGAAATAATTCACCGAGAGGGCGCTTTGAATATTATCCCGGATGCATTATCTAGAGCACCTCTAGAGGTTAATGTTATTGATATTTCTCAATCGGATGTCGCCGCTGATAATTGGTATTCGCAATTAATAGATAAAGTTTTGGCTGACCCAGAAAAATACCCTGAATTCAATCAACATCAAGTGGTGATTTTTATGGAAAGTTAGAGTCTTGTTCAAAAATGGATCTGACCGATATAAATAGAAGTTCCTATTGCAATGAACTGGAGGAATTACCAGCAATATATGTCGATGTTCGACGCAGATTAGCTGATGCATATGCTAGGAATTCCAAGTCTTATAACCTTCGTAAACGTCCCGCTGATGTTTATCATGTAGGTGAGCGCGTTTGGAAAAGAAATTTCATCTTATCGAAGAAAAGTGAAAGTTTCGCGGCAAAGCTGGCCCCTAAGTTTATTCTTTGTACGGTAAAGAGAGTTATCTCAAAACTCGTTTACGAACTATCTGATGTACAAGGTAAAACCTTGGGTAAATTTCACGTAAAAGACCTCAAACCATACCTTGGAACTGATTCAGTTCCACCGGAGGAATGAATTAGTTGGAATGTCTGTGGCAACGTATGGTGAGAGAATGGGAAGGATGAATGTGTGCCCGTTGGAGGTGGATCAGAGATAGAGTATGTCATTGAGTTGAGGTTTGTAAGTTTGATTTTTCCAGGTGATATTTTTCATCGCGGTGTGGATGTTTTTCACCTATTGTGAAAGCCCTGTTGCTGTAATTGTTCATGGTTGGTATAAACTAGGCATGATGGATTTTCTTGGTGGAGGCAAGCTCGGAGTTTAGTTGCTATGCGGATCTAGTGCGCAATAGGTTAGTACTCCTTGTGTGTTGGCAGGAACCATTTCTTCTCCCCGCTTACTGTTTACAAATGAGCAGCCTCGGATATGAGTATTCGGTGGTGGTTGTTGGTCCAACCCTGACATGCTTGGACGAAAGCTGAAGGTTAGTAGTGTCTTGGCGACACACATCTGTTTCTGAATGAGTTGTATTTAACAGCCTCGGATGTGTAAATTCAGCAAATAGTGTTGTTGTCCAACCTCGACTCGAACACCTGCTGCTCCCTTGATTTAGTTTTAGTAGTATAAGACCTGCCGTGTTTGTTGGATACCTTGACTCCTTCACCTAAGTACCTAAGATGATGAAGTATTCGGGTCTAGCGCTACCTTGCTGTTGTACCCTGTGTTTTTGTAGAGATTGTGGCGACATGTAATTATTTTTTTTGGTAAAAGAAAAAAATATATTAGCTGCGCAAATATTTTTTTTGGTAAGAAGAGGGGGTGTGTAACAGCTAAATTACCCACTCCGTGTACGATACAAATCACCGAAGTTTTCCTCATTCAATGCCATAAACTTCGAAGAACACTTGGTACCTTTTCAAAATTAGTAAGGTCGTGGTGTTTCAATAAGTTGTGAGCTGGGTTCCATGTGTCAATTAGTTTTCAGATTTGAGTGATGAGGAATGACAGTCTATTCATTTCATGGAGTACAAAACCCATTTACCTTAATCCAATTAACTTTACTCCTAGCGGTCATTACAAGAACTCCAACAAGTACCTAGTTCAGCTTCTACTTTACATTGTGTTCTATGATAATGCGCACCTTGTGTTCGTTATCAGAACTAACGAAAATGAATGCATGATTACGGTAATTTATCGATTCAAGCTTCACTACTGTAACGAAGTTACTATTTTGCATATAAAAGCTAAGTATCAAATTTCCCTCTATAGTTATATTTCCGTTATTTATTGACATAAAAATACCGTTCTTGTTGGAAAATACTCGACAGGCTAGCGCGAAGTGAACCCGCTCACTACTCCCGGTCCGCGAACCCTCAGGATATCTCCTGGTCTATCCCACATGCTAAGCCATAGCCGCTCAACAGACCTGCGATGACAGGCGCAGAGAGATACGGCGAGTGGGGAGACGCATGGAAGGGATACCGCTGAGATACCTCCGGAAGGCAGAGAGTAAATTCAGTTTGTTTCCGCGACCACTAGCAGCAGCCACGCCAAGCCAGCCATCGAACAGTGATCAGTGTACCGACCGTAGTTAACCGAAGGTAAAGTTAGTGATTTGTGAAAGTGTTAGTTGCCACCTCGAGTCGTGATTCGCGATACGCGTCGGTAGTGTTCTACTCGTTATTTCGCAGTTTCGAGTCCTTTGTGGTTCGTACCACTTGGGCTTGCTGTCTATTCCTTCCTTCTTCTTTCGGGTCCTTTGTGGTTCTTATCACTTGGATCTGCTTTCTGTTAACGTCGTGAGTGTTCTACCCGTTGCTTAACAATTTCGGGTCCTTTGTGGTTCTTATCACTTGGGCCTGCTGTCTTTTTCTTCTTCCTTTCTTCGGTTCCTTTGTGGTTCTTACCACTTGGAGCTGTGTCTCTGTGAATCAGGTCCTTTGTGGTTCTTATCACTTGGGCCTTATTCCTTTACCGCCGTGTACCGAAATCGAGGCCGTCGTGACGTATACGTGTCGTACAAAACTAACTCGAGTTGACAGCTACCACTGAGTGATTTCCGTAGAGCTTCTGCTTACCGAACCCCGCTTGAAATTTCGCTCGATTTGTATTGCTTAACGTTACCGCTGCATGTCCCCTCTCCGCCGCCCTAGCTTGACTACGTAGAACCGACCCCCCCCCACCGCTTTGCTTTACTAACTTCGTTGCACGCCGCCCTCCCCTTCCCCGCTTGTTTTACTCAGGGTGTACTTCGCTCAGAGAGTAGTAGATGTTTTATTCCGTTGATTATAATATATAAATAAAATATACTTGGTGTTTCATTTATTAGATCTATCAATATTAGCAGCCGGTAATCAGGATAGGAACCCAGCAAGGTCAAGTAAAATCTGATCTTCTGGCCACCGCTATTGTCTAGTCCACGCAGACCCCTGGATTGCCGTTTCTTCACTGCAGCTGCCCGGAGTAGTGGTGCTTCGTGACACTATAACGCACAAGCTGGCGCCCGAGGTACCGTCCGTACCGGTAGAGGGCGCTAGATATTGTTAACGCGAGGAAAAAGCGTTACAAATTGGCGCCCGAGCAGGGACCGTTTTTTTGATACTGTACCGAGACCGAGGAGAACCAAAAACACCAACCGAAATCCGTTGGAAACCGTTGACGCGTTATTATTATTTTTTTTTTGACAGATTTTGGAAGTTTGTTGTTCTGAAGCTAGGACGCCAAGTGGCACATTGTTTTATAGGTTTTTGTGGTCAACGAAGCGATTGCAATCAACGTCGAGCCGCTAGGAGTGATCGTTTTGGTGACAACCGTGTAGAAGACTGGAAAAAGACTTTTCGTGGTGAATGCAGGCTGCTGAATTTAGAAAAAGTGTCGAAAACGTCCTAGGAGTTGATCAACTTGAATCCGACGTTTTAGACGTTTGAGACCAGTGCAAAACGCTGCCTGAGGATCGATTATACCCAAATCAATCGAATTCGATCGAATCCGCTGACCTGTCATTTTGACATATTTCTCAACTTTGGTAAATTCAACCCCAGATCGCCGAAAAACACCTCGTTTTATAGGTTTTCGGGGTCGCTGAAGCGAAATACGCTATCCGTTTGACGCTAACTCCTACCATTCCCGAGATACCGAAGTCCCGAGGACGAAATAGGAGACATTTTCAAAGAATCGCTGATACAAAGGTGAACTACAACCGTAAAACTATGTCTAGATCAGGAAGAGAATCGGGAAACTCCTCCGACGAAGAATTTCTGAAGGAGATGAACCTAGGAACAGAGCCGAGTGATGTCAGAGTTAGCTGGGTCTACCGTCTACGAAAAGAAGATTTGGAGGCCGAATTGGAAAAATTCAGATTAGAAGTTCCTGGGACCGTAGATGAACAAAGGAAACGACTGGTGAAATTTTTACGAGAAGGTCGATCATCACCGTTACCTAGGATGACGTCACCCTACATTCATCCACCAGGAAATGTAGTTGTCCAAACCACGGTCATGACGACTACCCCCACCACGACCATCTCATCCACCTATCTAGCGATGCTCAAGGAATTAATCCAGACAATCTTCTCCCAGTCATGCCAGAGCTGTTAGAAGATATGCCGGCCATGTGGTTCAGGAATAACCGAAACTCCTGGAGGACATGGGCAAACTTCGTAACAGATTTTTGAAATTCCTTCTTTCCTGTTAACTATCTGGTGGACTTGGAAGCCGCAATTGGGCGAAGGCTTCAGAAACCGAATGAAACGGCTGCTCAGTATAAAACCGAGTTGCAGACACTCATACGCCGTCACGGAGGAATTTCAGCCGCTCAGGAGCTTCAGTGGTTATACCGCAACCTCAGACCGGAATACCGACAACAGATCCGCCGCAGTGACTTCACGGACATAGCCACATTCGCAAACGCTGTTCGGGAGTATGAACTTTTGAAAGCAGAATTGGATCACTCCGTCCAAGTTTTCTCTGGAAACCGGCAACAAGCATCGTCTCGACCGGCAGGCTTCGACCGACGACCGGCAGAATTCGACCGACGACCGCCAGATGTTGTCAGACGACCGCCAGACGTTAACAGACGACCGCTACACGCTGACCGTAGAGCAGGACTCCACAACCCTGATACGAACAGCCGAGATCCTCCGAACCCTCCCTCCACTTCAGTCCCGGCCCCCTCTCGAGAATGTTGGCGATGTGGACAATCAGGTCATTTTCGTGGACAATGCCGAGCTCCTGCCAAATTGTTCTGTTCTCGTTGTAAAAGAGAGGGCGTGATGTCACGAGACTGTCCATGTCGAAGGCCGGAAAACTAGATGGGTGCTGTACCGATGTGAGGCCAGATCAGCATCCGAAACAAGTAGCCTCACCTCCGTTAGCCGTTGAATATTCCGACAACCGACCACATATAATTGTTGCATTGCCAGGAGGCACCGTACAGGCCCTAATCGACACTGGAGCAGCGAATTCATACATAGGAGACAGTGTCGTCAATCAGTGGCGGATATTAGGATTGCAAAAAGTAGAAATTGCAACAGGATCCGCTAGGCTGGCTAATGGACAGCTTATTCATGTTCCCAGTTCTTACCAGGCCGAAATCTCAGTCGGGGAATTACGATTCACCGAGACCTTCGGGCATATACGAGGGCTCTCCTCTGATATACTCCGCTTCACCTCGGGACAGGGGAAATTCGTATAGGGGACCGTATAATCCAACCGGAACTTCAAGCGAAACCATGCAGCCCCATTGGAACTCTTACCGCTGATACTACCCTCTCACTCGGTCCACAGGAGGAGAAGCGACTCAAGGAATTTCTGGAGGTTGAACTACGACCGTTCGAACACATACGTGGTGTGACACCGCTAGCTCAACACACTATACGCCTCTCCAACCCTGAACCGATTAAACAACGATACCGTCCGCAGAATCCCCGGATGCAGGAAATTATTAATACCGAAGTTGACCGAATGTTAGAGGAAGGAATCATAGAGCCCTCTTCTAGTCCGTGGAGTTCACCGGTGGTCATCGTCCGTAAGAAGGATGGAAAACCTCGATTCTGTATCGATTTCCAGAAAGTCAATGCCGTTTCCGTGAAAGATGCCTACCCCCTTCCGTTCATTAACTCCGTACTAGATAAGTTGAGAAGAGCTCGTTACATCTCGAGCATAGACCTCAAACAAGGTTATTGGCAAATACTGTTATCCGAGGATAGTAAACCGATTACTGCTTTCACTATACCAGGCCGAGGGTTATACCAGTTCCGCGTTATGCCTTCTGGGTTGCACGCCGCTCCCGCTACTTTCCAGCGCCTCATGGACTGAGTAATTGGCCCGGATATGGAGCCCCGATGTTTTGCATATTTAGATGATATAATTGTTCTGGGAGATACGTTTGACGAGCACCTGGAGAATCTCCGCGAAGTGTTCCGCCGACTGCGTGCAGCTAACCTGCGCATTAATCCTGAGAAGTGTTCGTTTGGGAGGAGATCACTCAAATATCTGGGTCATTTAGTTACATCTGCTGGTATATGCACCGATCCAGAGAAAGTGGCTTCTATAGTGAAACTCGCCCCCCCGACCAATGTCCGTAACCTCCGACGATTTTTAGGAATGGCATCTTGGTACCGTCGTTTTGTACCATCCTTTTCGGATATCGCTGCACCCCTCCACCGCTTATTGAAAAAGGGGTACCGATGGCGATGGGAGACCGCACAAGAAGAAGCATTTCAATCTCTGAAGAAATGCCTGACTGAAGCACCCGTACTGGCATGCCCAGATTTCAGTCGGCCATTTGTTCTTCAGACCGACGCTTCTGACAACGGACTCGGAGTTGTGCTGACGCAAAATATGGAATCCGGCGAGCACGTCATCGCGTACGCAAGCCGGTCCCTGACTGGTCCCGAAAGATCATACTCCGTGACCGAGAAAGAGTGTCTTGCCATAGTTTGGGGCATCGAGAAAATGCGCCCCTACCTGGAAGGTTACCATTTCACGGTAATGACAGATCATCAGTCACTCCGTTGGCTCCACTCAATAAAGAGTCCAGCAGGTCGACTGGCAAGGTGGAGTATGTTCCTTCAGCAATATGACTTCGATATATTGTATCGTCGCGGTGCGACAAACAAGGTAGCAGACGCTCTGTCTCGTGAACCTTTGCCGGGAGAAACCGATAACCCTTGCATGGAGATAACCGTTGATGATTCCTGGGAAAATTGTTCATGGTACAAACGCCGTATGGAAGATGTGTTGAAGGACCCCACCGCTCATCCTGACTACTGCAACGCGGAACCGTCTTTACCGCCATTTCTGGGATGCAGCAAATCTGGTCGACCCGGAACTATCCGATCCGTGGAAGCTGTGTGTTCCTCTGTCGGCACGTCCGTCTGTGCTGAAAGAGACACATGATGAACCTACTGCCGGTCACCTGGGGATTGCTAAAACCATCGCTCGGGCCGCAAACCGTTATTATTGGCCAGGGATGTTCCGTGACATCGCCAAATATGTCCGGGGTTGCATGTCTTGTCAGAAATATAAACCGTCCCAGATGAAACCCCCCGGAATGATACAGCCTTCGACCAACAAACATCCGTGGGAATGTGTAAGCACAGACCTAGTAGGACCTCTCCCCAGGTCCCGTAGAGGTAACCGATTTTTGGCCGTGTTCCAGGACCGCTTCACAAAGTGGGTACAATGTCGCCCAATCCGGAGCGCAACCGGTTAAGTCGTCACTCAAGCCTTATATGAAGAAGTTATTATGCGTTTCGGCTGCCCGAAAACCGTTATAAGTGACAATGGTACCCAGTTCACCGGACATCTGTTTGAAGACTTGCTAAAAGAACTCTCCATAACTCACCGCCGCACACCACCCTATACTCCTCAGGCCAACCCCGTGGAACGCACGAATAAAACTCTCAAGACGATGATTGCCCAGTTCTGTGAGAACGATCATCGCGCCTGGGACGAGCACTTGCCTGAGCTTGCGTTCGCTTTGAACACCGCCCGCCACGACTCCACGGGTCACTCTCCGGCGTTCTTGAATTTTGGACGAGAACTGGAAGTACCGAAAGCAATATATCGTGATACCAGCGTTGACGATAATCCGGATGATAATGAAACTTCCCCGGAACAAACCGCCGAACACTCCGTACGATTACGGTTCCTCCGGGATACTTTCGATCTCGTGCGCGTAAACCTAGCCAAAGCCTTCGCCAGTCAAGGCCGCCACTACAACTTGCGTCACAGGCAGTGGAGGTGCCACCTGGGAGACCAGGTCATGAAACGAGAACACCATTTGTCGTCCGGGGAGAAGGGCTTTGCAGCAAAACTAGCACCCAAGTATTCGGGGCCATATACCGTATTCCGTGTAATCTCCCCGGTGGTTTAGATCTCAAGTCCCAAACCGGCAAGAAGCTCTTACGGGTTCACGTTAAAGATTTACGACCAATGCATCCCTCCGACTCACCGAATTCCCTAACCGCACTCTCTATTGCAGCCAATTGTCGAAACGTTTGCCAGGGGAACCACCCATTCTAATATCTCCTGGGGGGGATGGGAGGAAACGGGTAAAGGCCGAGGCTTCGAGAATGCGGATTTGCCGCGTTCTGGCCAAAGACCTGGCTGCCCGTTTCAGTCGACCGACCGAGGGTCCACCAGCCCGGAAAGCCACTCGACCGGTGGCGGTTGGAGTAAAACCTAAAATTTCTGGCGCTAGTCAACCGCCACCAGCCGCTAGCCCACCGTCACCAGTCGCTGTTCTACCGCCACCGCCCGCTAGCCCACATACACCACCGCCACCACCGCCAGACCTCGAGTCGGTAGTGGTCTCCATACCTTTGGCGTCGTTTCAATGGACGACCGATATGCTGGTGGCTGCGGTGCGCGCGAACCCCTCGCCGGATGTCCCACGGGACCCTGCCGTTTCCGACTGTGGGCCTCAGACGGAACCAAATTGCGGTTATGGCTGCCTTAACAATAAGGGGAGACAATACCGGCCCGAACGAGCTTAATTAGTTAATTTATTAATTTTTTTTTATTTCGACCAAATAAATTTTCCGTTGGTATTATCAATTAATTATTTTCTTTGGCCCCCCGTACTTTTTTTTTGGTACATTTTTTTGTTATTAATGGAATGGCTATTCCAGGAACACGACAATGGATGTTCTGGAATTGGACTTGGAGTCATCCTCGCCTCCTCCAGACCAGATAACCATGGACTTGCTGGAGGCAATGGAAGAAGCCGACCAGATGTTGGACAAGACCGTTCCTACCAAGATGGAAGACTTGGAGTCATCCTCGCCTTCTCCAGACCAGATAACCATGGACTTGCTGGAGGCAATGGAAGAGGCCGACCAGATGTTGGACAAGACCGTGCCTACCAAGATGGAAGAATCCTCTTCATCATTCCGACCCTCTTCGGTAGTGGCCGACATGATAGAAACCGAATCCGTCCCGGAGCAACGTGGCAACCTTCCGAGCCCGTCCGCGAAGGAAGCCGAAGGACTACAGCATCCCAATACCCCCGCCCTTGGGAACGCGCCGTCTCCGCCCCATCCATTTTATGTAGCCCATCCCGAGTGGGACCCGTTCAATGACCTTTTTTGGGCCCGAGATAGCCCCCGTCTTCATAACCCGTTACCGGATCTCGAGCCACTATCTTCACCGGAACCCAAGCAACCCATACGCCGCCGCTACCTGCCCGTAGACAACGAGCTTTGTTGGCGATGCGGGAAATCAGGTCACACCCGTCGACACTGCACGGGACAAAGAACCGTACCATTCTGTTCCCGGTGTGGGCGAGTGGGAACGCTCTCAAGAGCATGCAACTGTGCGGACGCGCAAGGCCGGATCCCGCGTTGGCGTCGCTCCCGAAGCCCTCTCCGCATTGACCCCCGGCTCGGTGACACCACTGCGAGGAAGACTTCGTTACCAAAAGACCCCTGTACAACATGCCGTTGCCCGCACCCCGGCAACCACGTGAGCTGTCCCAGTTGTGGATGCCCACACCCGTTCGATCTGCGTCGCGGTGCGTATTAGGACCGCCAGAAAAGAGAGGGATGTTTCAATTATGTTATCATTAGATACTCTCGCATGTATACATGAAATATTTAGTTTTGTAAACCGCGATTCTTTTTTTTCATGAGGTTTGTAACAGGTGAAGCCGACCTTAATAAAGATTTTGGGTCAGGGAGGCCGCCTGCCTGTTGGTAGGATACTTACGTTTTTTTTTTGCCGTTCACTACATATTTTAGTTGAGATCTTTGGAAAAAAAGTAATAATAGATAGGTATGTATTCTTTTTTTCCCCGAAGTAGGAAGTGTGTAACGAAGTAACTATTTTGCATATAAAAGCTAAGTATCAAATTTCCCTCCATAGTTATATTTCCGTTATTTATTGACATAAAAATACAGTTCTTGTTGGAAAATACTCGACAGGCTAGCGCGAAGTGAACCCGCTCACTACTCCCGGTCCGCGAACCCTCAGGATATCTCCTGGTCTATCCCACATGCTAAGCCATAGCCATAGGAGTTTTTTATTTGGTTATGAATTTTTGGATAAAGGTGTTATAACCCCTACTGGGAATGGAGTTCCACTGGAATATTGTTCTGTTTATTTGAAATTCAAGGATGAGGAATTGAGTATCAATATACTGAAGTATCATTGCATATGAATGGTTGAAGTTCATGGTACCCAGGTATTTTGTCCTGATGAGGACCTGATTTTAGAAATATACAAGTTGCAGTCTTCAAGAATCCAGGTAACCTTTTTGTGAGAAACCTGTCTTCGACTCTCCGTGCTCAGATTTAATTGGAAATCATCACCCTGTATACCCGTTCTTAAGTATAGGTAGCTCTGTAAGGGCACAATAACAGCGCTGTTATTCACTACCCAGATCAATTAAGTCATTCCCTCATATATTCAGTAGTCTTCCCTGTTATCTGTTTTTCAGATTACTTCGTATACGTATACTAATCATGATTTGACAAAGTGCATCTTGTACTACATTTCACATAGTTCCAATTACTTTTAGGGCGGTACAGCCATCTACATTAGGAAATTACTAATCCATGTAAATTAATACTTAACCCATCTTATAATTGCAGAGTGTCCTTTGTTGAACTCCAACTTTTCACTCAACCCTGAAATTTTCAAATTTGAATTAATAATTGTAAAACTCTTTTCGCTCACCCTGAAATTTCTTGATTATATATTGTAGTATTCAGAAGTGTTTTAGTTTTGTCAGATTCCCTTTCCCGACTTAACCAGTCTGGCGCCCAGACTTACTTTTGATTTTGAACATCTTGAATTTTACTGTAAAACTTGATGAACCCACACCCAGCCTCCGACTTAGAGTTCACGGGTTGCAACTTTCCTTACTTCAAGGGGTTACAATTCTTTATGAATTTCATCCCCATAGTGACTTGTTTGATGATTCTTTCACAAACACATCTGAAGGAATTCTTTGATTGCAAAACCGAATACAGACAAAAATCATCAAGCAACGGCCATCCAAAAATCATATCAAATACAGCGAATGGCTTATCTGAACATCACAGGAGCCATCAGAACAACACGAACCGCGGCAATGGAATTAGTAACTGGTCTGACACCTCTGGACCTGCACGTCAAGGAGGTTGCGCTAGTGGCCATGCTACGATTGCGCACGGCTGGTGTCAACCCCGAGGTAGGAATGGGTCAACTGAGGCTAGGCCTGTGGAGAAAGGCGCTCACTGCGGTACCTCTGCTACAGGCAGCCAGTGACGCAATTGAACCCAGGTTTGTGTTTAATAAACCCTACAAAATACAAATAAAACAGAACACTGAGGCAGATGCTGCAAATGCAATACGCATATACACAGACGGCTCAAAAACCAAGGAAGGAGCAGGATGTGGAGTTTACTCCAGATCACTTAGCCTAAGGATTAAGTAGGGAAGGGGAAAAATACCAGCGTGGTTCAAACAGAACTGGCTGGTATCTCAATCGCCACCAAAGAGCTAACCAGAAAAGGAATTTCTGGCAAAAACATAATAATCTGCACTGATAGTAGACAAGCCCTACCAACCTTGAATAGACAACGTATTATCTCAGGGTTAGTACTAGAGTGCCACCAAGATTTAGCTAACGCCTCGGTAGATAATAATATCGTACTAAGGTGGGTGAAAGGGCACGACAGAAGCAAAGGTAACCGCATTGCTGACTCTCTGGCCAGGATGGCGGCTGGACTGAAAATTTTGGGACCAGGTGATACCCATGGCTTGACGACTTCGACAATTGCGAAACTAGCCAAACGTTAAACCCATACTCAATCCCTTAAGAGATGGGATGAAACCAAAGTATGCAGTTTTGCCAGGATCACCCAGGGCGACCCTGGGAAGCTGGATACGAATAAATATTTGGCGATGACCAGGAAGAACCTACGTTTAACAGTGGGATTTCTGACTGGACCCTGTCAACTAAGGGAAACACCTCCATATTATGGGGCTAGTGGACACAGCACTATGCAGGATGTGTGAACAGGAAGATGAAACTGTCAGGCATGTCTCATGTGAATGTCTGGAGCTATCGTCGATAAGAGAGTGTGTGTTCGGTGAGTCTTGGCCTACACCCACCGATATTAAGGAGATGTCCCCTGGTGACCTGTCCTCCTTCCTGGATAAGGCAGGATGGACAATGTCCTAGGAGGGCGACTCCTTGGGAGGATGTACAATAGGTCATATTGTGGCCTAAGTGCTGTGGGTCTACACTCACCCTCCCTACTCTACAGATACAGATCATCGATGAAATCGAAAAATACAAGTCCAACTATCACAAAAGCCACGCTTCCAATATAAACAAACTGGCATCGATATGAGCTCTGAAGTCACGGTGCGTTTCAACTTCTATTTGAATTTATCGATTCCAACTTACTTTCAATTTCGTATGATTTGGAAAATAATCAGAATTATTGCTCTGCCATAAGTTTACCGTTATTATTGGCCAGGGATGTTCCGTGACATCGCCAAATATGTCCGGGGTTGCATGTCTTGTCAGAAATATAAACCGTCCCAGAGAAACCCCCCGGAATATACAGGCTTCAACCAACAAACACCGTGGGATAAAGATGTGATAGCACTGACCTAGTAGGAAGTCTCCCCAGGTCCAGTAGAGCTAACCGATTTTTGGCAGTCTTCCAGGACCGCTTCACAAAGTGGGTACAATGTCGCCCAATCCGGAGCGCAACCGGTTAAGTCGTCACTCAAGCCTTATATGAAGAAGTTATTATGCGTTTCGGCTGCCCGAAAACCGTTATAAGTGACAATGGTACCCAGTTCACCGGACATCTGTTTGAAGACTTGCTAAAAGAACTCTCCATAACTCACCGCCGCACACCACCCTATACTCCTCAGGCCAACCCCGTGGAACGCACGAATAAAACTCTCAAGACGATGATTGCCCAATTCTGTGAGAACGATCATCGCGCCTGGGACGAGCACTTGCCTGAGCTTGCGTTCGCTTTGAACACCGCCCGCCACGACTCCACGGGTCACTCTCCGGCGTTCTTGAATTTTGGACGAGAACTGGAAGTACCGAAAGCAATATATCGTGATACCAGCGTTGACGATAATCCGGATGATAATGAAACTTCCCCGGAACAAACCGCCGAACACTCCGTACGATTACGGTTCCTCCGGGATACTTTCGATATCGTGCGCGTAAACCTAGCCAAAGCCTTCGCCAGTCAAGGCCGCCACTACAACTTGCGTCACAGGCAGTGGAGGTGCCACCTGGGAGACCAGGTCATGAAACGAGAACACCATTTGTCGTCCGGGGAGAAGGGCTTTGCAGCAAAACTAGCACCCAAGTATTCGGGGCCATATACCGTATTCCGTGTAATCTCCCCGGTGGTTTATGATCTCAAGTCCCGAACCGGCAAGAAGCTCTTACGGGTTCACGTTAAAGATTTACGACCAATGCATCCCTCCGACTCACCGAATTCCCTAACCGCACTCTCTATTGCAGCCAATGTCAAAACGTTTGCCAGGGGAACCACCCAAGGGTGCAGCACTCCCACCCATTCTAATATCTCCTGGGGGGGATGGGAGGAAACGGGTTAAGGCCGAGGCTTCGAGAATGCGGATTTGCCGCGTTCTGGCCAAAGACCTAGCTGCCCGTTTCAGACGACCGACCGGGGGTCCGCCAGCCCGGAAAGCCACTCGACCGGTGGCGGTTGGAGTAAAACCTAAAATTTCTGGCGCTAGTCAACCGCCACCAGCCGCTAGCCCACCGTCACCAGTCGCTGATCCACCGCCACCGCCCCCTAGCCCCCCAGCCGCTAGCCCACCGCCACCACCGCCAGACCTCGAGTCGGTAGTGGTCTCCATACCTTTGGCGTCGTTTCAATGGACGACCGATATGCTGGTGGCTGCGGGGCGCGCGAACCCCTCGCCGGATGGATGGAGTTCCGAACTGCGAGAGAAATTGTGCCGTCTGAGGCCCTCAAACTGTCCCACGGGACCCTGCCGTTTCCGACTGTGGGCCTCAGACGGAACCAAATTGCGGTTATGGCTGCTTTAACAATAAGGGGAAACAATACCGGCCCGACGAGCTTAATTAGTTAATTTTTTTTTTTCGACCAAATAAATTTTCTGTTGGTATTATAAAAAAAAAAAAAAAAAAAAAAAAAAAAAAAAAAAAAAAAAAAAAAAAAAAAAAAAAAAAAAAAAAAAACAACATGCCGTGCCCGCACCCGCAACCACGTGAGCTGTCCCAGTTGTGGATGCCCACACCCGTTCGATCTGCGTCGCGGTGCGTATTAGGACCGCCAGAAAAGAGAGGGATGTTTCAATTATGTTATCATTAGATACTCTCGCATGTATACATGAAATATTTAGTTTTGTAAACCGCGATTCTTTTTTTTCATGAGGTTTGTAACAGGTGAAGCCGACCTTAATAAAGATTTTGGGTCAGGGAGGCCGCCTGCCTGTTGGTAGGATACTTACGTTTTTTTTTGCCGTTCACTACATATTTTAGTTGAGATCTTTGGAAAAAAAGTAATAATAGATAGGTATGTATTCTTTTTTTCCCCGAAGTAGGAAGGGTGTGTAACGAAGTTACTATTTTGCATATAAAAGCTAAGTATCAAATTTCCCTCTATAGTTATATTTCCGTTATTTATTGACATAAAAATACAGTTCTTGTTGGAAAATACTCGACAGGCTAGCGCGAAGTGAACCCGCTCACTACTCCCGGTCCGCGAACCCTCAGGATATCTCCTAGTCTACCCACACAACATACCTAGGAGTTTTTTATTTGGTAAATGATATGAATTTTTGGATAAAGGTGTTATAACCCCTACTGGGAATGGAGTTCCACTGGAATATTGTTCTGTTTATTTGAAATTCAAGGATGAGGAATTGAGTATCAATATACTGAAGTATCATTGCATATGAATGGTTGAAGTTCATGGTACCCAGGTATTTTGTCCTGATGAGGACCTGATTTTAGAAATATACAAGTTGCAGTCTTCAAGAATCCAGGTAACCTTTTTGTGAGAAACCTGTCTTCGACTCTCCGTGCTCAGATTTAATTGGAAATCATCACCCTGTATACCCGTTCTTAAGTATAGGTAGCTCTGTAAGGGCACAATAACAGCGCTGTTATTCACTACCCAGATTAATTAAGTCATTCCCTCATATATTCAGTAGTCTTCCCTGTTATCTGTTTTTCTGATTACTTCGTATACGTATACTAATCATGATTTGACAAAGTGCATCTTGTACTGTTCTAAAATTGTTCTAAAATTGTTCGTTTTCGTTAACCAGCTGACGAACGTCAACCCTCAGAAGTCGAAACTTGTGCGAGCAATGGATCAACGAGGCCTTACCTTTTAACGTGCGATTACCCAGCACGGTACTACATTTCACATAGTTCCAATTACTTTTAGGGCGGTACAGCCATCTGCATTAGGAAATTACTAATCCATGTAAATTAATACTTAACCCATCTTATAATTGCAGAGTGTCCTTTGTTGAACTCCAACTTTTCACTCAACCCTGAAATTTTCAAATTTAAATTAATAATTGTAAAACTCTTTTCGCTCACCCTGAAATTTCTTGATTATATATTGTAGTATTCAGAAGTGTTTTAGTTTTGTCAGATTCACTTTCCCGACTTAACCAGTCTGGCGCCCAGACTTACTTTTGATTTTGAACATCTTGAATTTTACTGTAAAACTTGATGAACACACACCCAGCCTCCGACTTAGAGTTCACGGGTTGCAACTTTCATTACTTCAAGGGGTTACAATTCTTTATGAATTCCATCCCCATAGTGACTTGTTTGATGATTCTTTCACAAACACATCTGAAGGAATTCTTTGATTGCAAAACCGAATGCAGACAAAAATCATCAAGCAACGGCCATCCAAAAATCATATCAAATACAGCGAATGGCTTATCTGAACATCACAGGAGCCATGAGAACAACACGAACCGCGGCAATGGAATTAGTTACTGGTCTGACACCTCTGGACCTGCACGTCATCAAGGAGGTTGCGCTAGTGGCCATGCTACGATTGCGCACGGCTGGTGTCAACCCCGAGGTAGGAATGGGTCAACTGAGGCTAGGCCTGTGGAGAAAGGCGCTCACTGCGGTACCTCTGCTACAGGCAGCCAGTGACGCAATTGAACCCAGGTTTGTGTTTAATAAACCCTACAAAATACAAATAAAACAGAACACTGAGGCAGATGCTGCAAATGCAATACGCATATACACAGACGGCTCAAAAACCAAGGAAGGAGCAGGATGTGGAGTTTACTCCAGATCACTTAGCCTAAGGATTGAGTAGGGAATGGGAAAAAATACCAGCGTGGTTCAAACAGAACTGGCTGGTATCTCAATCGCCACCAAAGAGCTAACCAGAAATGGAATTTCTGGCAAAAACATAATAATCTGCACTGATAGTTGACAAGCCCTACCAACCTTGAATAGACAACGTATTATCTCAGGGTTAGTACTAGAGTGCCACCAAGATTTAGCTAACGCCTCGGTAGATAATAATATCGTACTAAGGTGGGTGAAAGGGCACGACAGAAGCAAAGGTAACCGCATTGCTGACTCTCTGGCCAGGATGGCGGCTGGACTGAAAATTTTGGGACCAGGTGATACCCATGGCTTGACGACTTCGACAATTGCGAAACTAGCCGGACGTTATACCCATACTCAATCCCTTAAGAGATGGGATGAAACCAAAGTATGCAGTTTTGCCAGGATCACCCAGGGCGACCCTGGGAAGCTGGATACGAATAAATATTTGGCGATGACCAGGAAGAACCTACGTTCAACAGTGGGATTTCTGACTGGACCCTGTCAACTGAGGGAACACCTCCATATTATGGGGCTAGTGAACACAGCACTAAGCAGGATGTGTGAACAGGAAGATGAAACTGTCAGGCATGTCTCATGTGAATGTCTGGAGCTATCGTCGATAAGAAAGTGTGTGTTCGGTGAGTCTTGGCCTACACCCACCGATATTAAGGAAATGTCCCCTGGTGACCTGTCCTCCTTCCTGGATAAGGCAGGATGGACAATGTCCTAGGAGGGCAACTCCTTGGGAGGATGTACAATAGGTCATATTGTGGCCTAAGTGCTGTGGGTCTACACTCACCCTCCCTACTCTACAGATACAGATCATGGATGAAATCGAAAAATACAAGTCCAACTATCACAAAAGCCACGCTTCCAATATAAACAAACTGTCATCGATATGAGCTCTGAAGTCACGGTGCGTTTCAACTTCTATTTGAATTTATCGATTCCAACTTACTTTCAATTTCGTATGATTTGGAAAATAATCAGAATTATTGCTCTGCCATAAGTTTAGGCTCGAGTGTTTATATTTACTCACTACTTACTTTTTCTTCCCTTTAAAATGAATGATGATGAAAGTATCAAGCCAGTTTGAAATCTGCAATGTATCTTAATTTTTATGAAATTCTATCGGTTTTCACTACTTTGTGAGTCTGTGATACTAGGGTATCCCCGCCCCCCGACCAACTTTCATATCCGTACCACCAGATTTTTTTCAGAAAATTTGTGCCCTTGTGTTCCATGGGTTTTATCGGACGACATTGTATATATTGTAGCTTTCAAATTTCTCATACTATATTCCCGCCATTCTTCATTTATATTCTTACTTCTTACGAGATGTTCTTCGACTGGTTCGATTTGAGTTTTCCTATCGTTCCTGAAAAGTAACGTTTTTATAAAAATGTTTTTTTATTTTTGGAATTCGTGAGATTATTTTTTTATTGCATTTGTCGGCTTTCTTCGGCGGAATCCGATCTTCAATTGATTGATAACATTTATTCGGCAATACTATATTCCCAGTAATTTTCCGAAACCCAATAATGAACATGATTGGTCTCTCTGGAGAGCAAATTTAAAGAAATCGTTTTCATAAACAAAATGTGTCATCGCAGTATTTAAGATATGTATATCGTTTCGTTTCCGATACTGTAGAATCATCACTGTCTCAAGTGATACAATTTCGACGCGAAACTTCGTTATGAAGTAGCATTCTTATATTTTTTCATCTGTTGTATAGATCACTAATTCTGAGTAAAAATGTGATACAACACTTTGCGATCAGAACCTACAAACGATTGAGAAATTATTCATCCACTATTAGTGTCGAAAAAATGTTATACTTAATCAACTCACGTATTTGGACCGCTGGACACGATCAAATTCAAAGCACTAAACACTACCTTCGAGAATTATACCCCTTCAAGGATCAGAAAAAAGCAGCAAGTGTTTCTATTTTCGAATGAAAAGCCGAAATGAAACTCTGCGACGGAAATTCTGTCACCAAATTCTCAAAAAAAACTCTCGCAATTTCAAGCAGTCTTCTTTCTTGGAAAATAGGAGTACTTGCTAGGAAAAATGTCAAAAAAGATAAATTGGGTTGTAGGGGTAACACACTGATGCAAAAATTGTGTGGTCCGATCGTTTAATGTTGCAAAAAGGAAGTTGAAATAATCCTTACTCCTTACTATTCTTTCAAGGACTATAGCTTCCAAATAAAATGAGAGCTCTGCGTTTTGAGTTTTTTTTGTCGATCCAAACATTGGACCCAATTTTTCGTAGTTGAAAATAAATCACTGCTGAACTGAGTATTGAAAATGGTATATTGGTTCACGTCACAGAATCGACCTGTCCTGGAGTACTGTTCCCATGTTTGGAGAACGGCACCTAAACATATCCTGAAACTATTGGACTCTGTACAGAAAAGAGCAATCCCTCTCGTCGGTGATGCCTCGCTAACGAACTCGCTCACTTCTCTGGATCACCGTAGAAAAGTTGGCGATGTGTCTCTATTTTATAGATATTTTCATGGGCGATGCTCTCGTGAAATGTCGACAATCCTTCCTCCTTTGGCAGTCTCTTCGAGATTGACCCGTCAGGTTCAGTCTTCACACCCCTTTGTGGTTACCTTGGAGACCTGCAGAACATCTCTCTTCAAAGACTCGTTCATCCAACGAACGGCGAGGCTTTGGAACTCATTGCCTAGGGAGGTGTTCCCCGAGGCATACAACCTTCAGAAATTCAAGAAGAACACCAACTCCTACCTTCTTTCCCTTGGTTCTCACGATGTTCTCTGAACATTATAGGATATCCCTTTCCGTGGGAACCAGAACATGAAAAAAACGTACAGAATATTGAAATTTGAGGAACTTTCATCATCTTTCATTTCAAAATTGATTTACCTAAATGAAACACGACTCCTTATGGAGAATGTTGAGAATTTTCTGTTATTTTCTCATAATAATGAGGTGAACGATTGACAAACACAAAAAAGAGTAATGGATTCTTAGTACCCTAGTACAACTGAACAAATTTCACTTTTGTCTCTCAAAGTTCAATGTGTACTGTTTCACTCCAGCACATAATTTAATTATTCATATGGTAGAAATATAAAATCATTTCACACATACTCATAAATAAAGTTGGTCTGATAACGTGAATCGTTAACAAATCCTCAGAATTCGATGTTGCAAATATCTGAGTGAAGTGTCTAAGGTGAGTGTCCGTTGTCTTGCTTTAATTCATAGCACAATCCCCATTCTATGTATGCGCATCTCAGAGGCAAAGTGAAATTGGTAGGACTGTATTTGGTATAAGAAGGTTTTTCTGGACATCTGTAGTTGTACAGACAACTATGAAGCAAAGCATATTTTACTTTTCGAAAGATAGCAGGATCGAAGAGTTCTAACAGTAATTATAATATAAAGAAGGAAGGTTTGAAAAATCGACTCGATTTCGATGAATATAAATTTGAAACCTCGTCCTTTTCATTTCGAATAGATGTGTCTTCTCTTCTCGAATCCCAATCTAGCTAAATCACCCAGCCTCATCGAGAAATCACTGATTGAGAGATATCGCTCAAATAATAATTGTACAAGGCATTCAAAAACAATGATCATTCTATTGCCGAAATATGTCAAGACCTAATATTTCATTTTTGGAATAATTCTATTGACTTATGACTAATTGAAGCGATCAAGTGTTAACTCCAGAATTATTATCTTTATTGAAAGATCAGATCAGCATTTAATATAAAAATATCGTCAAAATTATCTGGTCTGAAAAGTCACACTGACTCGAGGCCATCTAGTTCCTAGTGTTGGTAAATTTTGCTAGAGTTCTCTGTGTCGATGAAAGTTACTAAAGTTCGATCAAGATCGAATATTTTTGAAAAATTGTATTAGGTTACTCTTTCGCTTCTATATGGTGATGAATTATTTTGTTGTTTGTGGTTTGATTCACTCGACCAAAGTATAGAAAATTTCATCATTTTCAGAAAGAACGATTACTTTTCTGTGCATTTCCTTGGGCTCTCATTCATTACTGGAATAAAATACAGCTCATAATCGACAGTAAGCTAGTTCGTCGGGATTAATTCAAAACTGATACTTCACAACATTCAAAATTTCGAAATCGCATTGTATATGCTCTTCACTACAGCGTTCGGTTTCCCCAACTTGTGGGGAATCACCTCAGCTATCTTCAGACAGCCTGGATAATGCTGTCATCGAAATATTGCATTGATGATATATACGCGTTGTACCAGAGCTTTACGTGGCTGATTCCGTAGCAGGAGTGCATTCACCTTATCGATACCTGGGGCCTTGTTCAGGGGTACCTTTTTGATGGTCTCCAGGAGCTCTTCGTATTCGGTGATCAAACGTTCGAGGGCAGCCATATCGACTGTCACTGGATCCTTGCTTCGAAGTTTCTCTGCGCTAGTAGTGACAATCATGGGCCTTTCCTTACCATCCTGATCAGTCCTTCAGACGCCGGAAGTACTCCCCAAACAACTCCTCTTCTTCACGGTCCATCGTCTCCAACGCACTTTCCCTTTCCATGGTAGGGATAGGCTCGAATCTGTTATCGAATCTGCGCGCCATCTGCCACAGGCAGGGCGCGCGATGAAGGAGACAATTTTATCCTCGCAGTGCCTGTTGGGGAACTCCTCCATTCGCCTGTTCATATCTTTAGCGAGACGTATCATGATATCTTTCTGGGTGGGGTCTCTGTTTTTCTGCCACCTCCTACTCGCCCTGATTTCGTAGCGCCGGTAAGATATCCTTGCCGTCTGAGGTTCTGAGAGATGCTGCTGGGTTATGTTGAAACCATTTCCATAGTTCTTCGAAATATCCATATAGATGACGGAGTTAAGCCCTTGTCCCTCTTTCTACCTTCACCTGTGTTCATCTCATCCCACTAATCGCATAATGTTAAAAAACACAAACTATCCAAATATTTTGTCTCCTTCAACCATAATTCCACCTCTTACAATTATACCAGCGTAATCAACTGAGAAGTCCTAAGACTAAATTTGTTAAAGTTCCAGTAATATACCACAGATAATATTCTATAAATATACAGTGAATATTATTCTGAAAAAGACCGTGTTCTGAAAATAGCTCGAAGAAAATATTTCAAAAATTTGCCTCATGGAATATTCAATCCGTAATATTTCAAGAATATTTATGCGGGAATATTCATTATTGAAATATAATATGAAATATAGAATATATTCCATCAATATTCTATAAATATTTGAGATATATATGTTCGATAATCAAAAAACTGAGTTATGTTGGTTCGGACTTCCATTGTTTATAGTTTCAACTCTATTGAAACCTGTCGCAAAAAAAAATCGAATCAAATAGGGCAATTGAATCCAAACAAAATAGGTCTAAATGGTGTTTTCATGGATTTTGACATTTAATCAACATTTTTTTTAATTCATATACTTGCCCTCGTCGACGTTTCGGACGCTAGTCTGCCTCCTATTTCAAGCCTATTTTTTTAAATTTTCATTGAAATTACAGTTTTTGGTACGTAGTGTCCAAATGTGACAATGGCTCAATATACATGTGTTACAAAAAGCAAATAGCGCTTTTCCATACAACTCAAGAATATCGGAGTCGAAAAATTAAAATAAAGAAATGTGATACGTTTCGATCGCTGGTATCAGCAATCTTCTTCGGGTGATGACCAGTCTAATCAATAACACTCGGCAAAGAACATCATTGTCAATCACATTCAAGTGAATGTTCATTAATTATTATTATATGGATATGTTGCATGTGCTACCTGTGTATTCCAGAAGATCAAATTCCAATATATCTCTTTTCAGGTATAGGATTCCAAATAGTGCTAGGACTGGCATCCAGAGGTTGCAAAGTTATCATAGCTGACAAAAACATTAGCGATGATATCAAAGATAACGTAATTCGGGAAACTCGGAACCCAAACATATACATGGAATACGTGGATTTGGCGTCATTTGCCTCTGTGAGAAAATTAGCTGATAGACTGAAGAAATCAGAGGAAAAGTTAGATATCCTCATTAATAATGCGGGGGTGTTCAGAGTATCCGATGGCCTCACAGAAGATGGTTTGAATTCCACGTGGCAAATCAATTACTTCAGCTCGTTTCTTCTTACTCATCTCCTTGTAGGTGAGTAACTTGTTGAACTAAACCAGTCCATTTGAGCCCTTTTCAGTTGAAAATTATTCAGTTTCGGATAAACACATTTATCACAATTTTCAATTAGATAAATAGCAAAAAAGCTCAAAATTTCATCGATAAATTACCCTTTTGTAACTGAAACTTTGTCATTTAGCAACGAGCATGATAAAACCAAGAAGCCGTAGAACGAGTGGTTTTATTTCTCTAACGACTATTTTCAAGTATTAGATTATTTTTGAATGTCAATTCCACAAAATATTCATCGATAAACTATTTTTAGTACTTATTCAAAATGATAAATGAGAAGTGGATTTGAACAGTGAAGTTATAATAGTATGTACTTTTCAACAATTCCATTGTTGAAATTTATCGTGCCTTGAAATGTCAAAATTTTCACTTCTAGAAGGGAGGGAATTATCGGTTATAATTGCAAGAGTGCATAAAAATACCTATAATTTTGCAAGAAAGCGTGATATCTAAAAATTGCAAGTTTATTTTCATATTTTGACGAAAGTGCCCGAGTCCGAAAGACGAGGGCTCTTTTACAAAATATGAAAATAACCGAATGTAATTTGTATAAGATATCACGCTTGAATGCAAAATTATCTGGTCATTTTTATGCACGAATGTAATCCATTGCAATATTTCCCGAATAAAGAAATTCTCAAGGAAATGTTATATTTTGTTCATTTATACTTTCCTCTATAGATTGTATGGAGTACTCACCTAAACGCGAAATGTTTTTCTATTTTTGAAGTCTATCTGACATTTATTCGTGTTGTTTACTAACGTCTAGCGATTCGGTTTCAAATGTGTTGTTATGGTGACTTGATACAATGCAATTACCGCTGTAAGTTTTCGATACAATGCAATTACCGCTGTAAGTTTTCGATAATTGCATTGCTCTTATGGGACATTTTATATACAGGGTGTCCCAAACTCGATGGCCTATTAGACATTTCTGGAAAACGGGACATAGGATTATTTTGAAAATTTGATTCCTTGGATAATTAGTTCTGTTCTATCGATCTAAAATATTTTTAGCGCTGCGACGTTGCCGCTTATATTGAAAAGTAGCAGCAACTTTGATATTTTAAATAGGACACCCTATATATTATTGCATTTCTCGCTTTGTTATTGCTTTCCGATTATTTTTGTATGATACTTCCCTATACCTATCTCTAGTGGTTTTCGAGAAATTCTTTGATTTCCTTATTTTTTGTGCGAAACATAACTTTCATCAAATGCTTATTACTGCGGTATTTGGATTCAAAGACAGCTTAAATTTTGGATGTAGTTTGACAATGCCCTGTGTATTAGTTGTGTCTAAGAAAATTCTTTCTCCATTCTACAAGGTCGTTCAAAATTTGTGATTTTAGCGATACATACGAAAGTGGTGAAAAATACATTTTTTCAAATGGAACATCCTGTATATTATCGAAAATCCTGAAAGACAATTGAAGTTCCTTTCAAATGATGTATCATGTTCCTATACCTAAATACTCAGGTTTCCGAAATAAATGCAAGTTTCTATAAAAATTGGATTATTTTGACATATTTTGTATTAGGTAGCTATGAAATGTCATGGAACATGTCATTATGAAAGTTCGACAATTAATGCATCAATAATAAAACGTTTGCGCGTTCAATAACGTAAATTTGTTTAGAAAAGAATCAAAATAGAAATCGTTTATTCTTCATGGTCAATGCGATCAAATTATAGCAAGAACATTAAAATGTTCTGTAGTATATTGAAGTTTATGAAGATGACGAAATGACTGTACAAAGAATGATTAATATACAGGTTATTACAAACTCGATGGCCTATTAGAAGTTTTTGGAGATGTGGGATATAAATGCTTGAAATCTTGTATTCCACGATAAGTGATTGCGATCTACCTCTTGAAAATATTTTCACCGTTACAGTGTTGCCACATCTGCTTGTAACTAATATCGACTTCCTAATTTCGAATGGCGAACAGCCAGTATTTTGTTCCGCATTTGAATTCTACTGATAAATACAAATAACTTTTACTAAACATGTCGTATACCTATCTCTACCTTTTATCAAATATTGATTATTTTGTATTTGTTTTGCTACCAAAATGAGACCAACTTTAATTCAAATATCTCTTTTTTTACTTGAGTTTTTTTTATTTTTAATACTTTTTTCTGACAGAAACACTATGAAAATCACTGTCTGTCAAACTTAAAGTTTGTTTTGCTCTTTTCTGGTCACGGCACACTAGATCATTTCAATTGGGAAATATGACCTATTTTGATTAGTTATAGGAATTGAAAATGACAGTCACACACTTCAATATACTACAGAACAATTTGCGTGTTCTTGCTATAATTTGATCACATTGGCCATGAATAATAATCAATTTCATCAAAACTTCATTTGAATTGTAATTGCTTTCCATTTTGATTCTTTTCTAATCAAACTTCATTAGAATTATTATTGCTTTCTATTTTGATTCTTTTCTAATCAAATTCACGTTAATGACGCGCAAACGTTTCATTATTGATGCATTAATTGTCGAATTTTCATAATGGCATATTCCATGACATTTCATAGCCACCTAATACAAAGTATGTACAAATAATCCAATTTTTATAGAAACTTGCATTTATTTCGGAAACCTGACTATTTAGGTATAGGAACATGATACATCATTTGAAAGGAACTTCAATTGTCTTCCAGGATTTTCGATAATATACAGGATGTTCCATTTGAAAAAATGCACTTTTCACCACTTTCGTATCTATCGGTAAAATCACAAATTTTGAACGACCCTGTAGAATGGAGAAAGAATTTCCTTAGACACAACTAATACACAGGGCATTGTCAAACTACATCCAAAATTTAAGCTGTCTTTGAATCCAAATACCGCAGTAATAAGCATTTGATGAAAGCTATGTTTTGCACAAAAAATAAGGAAATCAATGAATTTCTCGAAAACCACTAGAGATAGGTATAGGGAAGTATCATACAAAAATAATCGGAAAGCAATAACAAAGCGAGAAATGCAATAATATATAGGGTGTCCTATTTAAAATATCAAAGTTGCTGCTACTTTTCAATATAAGCGGCAACGTCGCAGCGCTGAAAATATTTTAGATCGATAGAACAGAACTAATTATTCAAGAAATCAAATTTTCAAAATAATCCTATATCCCGTTTTCCAGAAATGTCGAGTTTGGGACACCCTGTATGAGGGAAATATTTGAAAGTGATACCACAAGATCTCAAAATTTTATCGATGAATTTCCATTATTTAACGAATACTCCGTTATTTTGCAATACCAAGAGAACAACCACCTTGATAAAATCATTGAAATTATTGAAAATTTATGAATTGATAGGGATTTAGTGCATTTCTTGCTTTGCACTCCGTGCATGTTGGCTTCTCAGCACTATCCAGGGATTCTTCCTTGTTAAATGAATGTAAATACTGTGATAGTCTCAGTTGGTCTGTTCCTTGGTGTATTGATAGGAAAATGGTCCGAAGGAGACTAAACAGTGATCACAATAAGGACACTTCAATGTAGATTCTTTACTGGTCAACGAAGATATCTTGAATCTTGACCAATACTCTTGAGCCTTTTCACTGTCACTCAATTCCTCACCTATCTCTGCCATGATGGCTTTTGACTTCTCAGGCACCCTATTTACGTCTTCATATAGACCTTCTAACAGGCATCGTGATAACTCGTGAGCATCTTCCTGGGCATAACAGATGAAACGGTTTTGATAGTACTATGTATTAGGGGCGTGATGTAGATGTTGTTTGTGCTGTGTTCGCCAGTGTTATCGACTTGAGAGCTGAGACTATTGCATGCTGAGTTGGATGGAGTTATAATAGATCTGAGATTCGGAGGTGTCGAGAAGACATTGTTGTGGCGTTTTTTGTTTGTTGGGTTGATGAAAAATTCATCCAATTGATGGCCGGTTGAAATGGTTCCCAATACTGATGCTGCATTTCCTCTTCGAATAGCGATACTGATTCGTTGAATGAGAAAGCTGGTAGATCTCTCAGCTTTCGTTACTTCTTAATCCGAACACTCTATAATTTTCCATACCTACGGGGTAGAAAAGAAAATCATGTTTCAAATTCTCGTATTTTTTGTTTTTCGACATCTCTCCCATTTTTGCTGCTGCTCCCTGACATTCAGAAGTAGAGACTATGTGTGATGGTGTCATGGTATCGACGCAAGTTCACCAAATTTCTAAGTGATCAAAGTCATTTCATCGGGTTGTTTCCCGTTAACCGCATTCAAAGTCTTCTTGATTGAATCATTCACTGTATCATGTCGAGATCTACGACCAGCACTGAAAATGCAGCTCAAACCATGAACCCCTGATTCATCTACTTCAGAACCAAATTTGCATTTATGGCGAACAGAAAGAGGGGATCCAAGTCGAAGTCAAATAGAAATTCGAAATGTGAAGAAACTGGAAGCGGATGTAACCAAGCGCCTGATTCCTTTGAATATACTGGATTGAGGCGAGCCTTTTGCGTTGGAGATGTAGCTGACTCAATCAGACTCTTCAAATTCAATTCTAGCAATGGACGATCACACGCACCCTGTGATTTCTTCCTCGAATCTTTCAATGGGGACTCAACTCTTGAATTCCATAATTTCTCTCCGTCGTAGAAATTCTCTTTTATTTCAGAAAAACTGAAGGGCAGAATTGATCTCTCCAAATTAGAAACACTATTATAAGAAGACAAAACAGCTGGTAACTGACATGAAAAATGCCGGGCCAGCAGGAAGAATGCAGCATCTGCTGGGATTTCAGTGAGACGGGAAGCAATTAGTGAAAGAGCCTCTGTTTTATCTTTGATGCGAGTAGGAAGCGCCTCAACAGTAAGGGGGGCACCAAAGAGGACACATTCAGATTTCAATATTAATTTCAATCCAGGGATGATGAGATTGAACTTGTTGAATATTTTTAGATTTGGAGAATCAAGAAAGATTACTTCAGAGATTTTTTCAGATTAAACTCGATACCAATTGCATTCAAGTTTGATTCGATGTGTTGGAGTGTATCCAGAATATTATTTTCTTCCCCTCCGATAAAAACCATCAAGGTACCATCCAATGAATTCAGTATCGGTTGATTTGGTCAAATCATCGATTGCTAGGCAAAATAGTGCTGGACCTAATGGATCACCTTGTTGTATTCCTTTCTGTGACAATATAACTTCTGCACCAAAGTTCAGGTAAGATTCGGAACTATAGCATTGATTCATGAAAGGAAAATGTGGGGTAGTACATCTGGACTTCTCTTAGCAGGAAATTTCTGTGGACCATGTTGAAGGCATTTCTGAAGCCAAGTGCCAACTTCGCTACTGATCGTCTATAAAACATTCCAACAGAGAAAATCCAAAAAATGAATTTTATAAAAAATACTTCGAAATAGAAGTATAATACGTCCCTCTGGTATTTCGTTCCGGGTTCCTTTTATTGCTGTGGTTGTAATTAATAGGGTCAATTCATACTTCCATGAAAGTTAAGGAACCCTCAAGGTCACATTTTTAGGATTAAGACAAAAATGAAAACTGAAACAGTTGTATGAACAGTCCCTTGGAAAAATATACAATAGATTCATCAGAGAGATTGAAACTAAGGCACATACTAGGACTGGAACAAAGACTGATATGTATAAATTGGCCCTTACTATTCTCCAGTTTATTTCGTGTCTCTGTTCATTCTCTCAAGTTACTTTGTTCAATTGTGAATATTATTTAAATCGTATCAATCATCAACCACCAAAAACTTTTATGGAAAATGTGGATTCTGTCGTAATTCAAAAACTCAATGATGGTTTTTGTTTGGATCAAGAAACGTTTGGTAAATCTAATAAATTTCAAAATAATTGTATGGTAGATATTTTCCCACTCATAGAACATTCGAAGCGAGTAGAAGTTGTGGAAAGTCCGAACAACGAGCGATACAGAAAACATACTCGACACGAAAAATTTTGAAGAGAATACAATCTCATGACTGGATGAAAAAAAGTAAAGTTGTGAAACACGCTACTGTGTAGGATCTCGCTACAGTTGTTATGCAGGAATCGCGTTCTCCTCACACAGAATGAAATGTTTTCCAACTGGTTATATGAATAGCTAGAACTTATACAATCGTAAATTGCACCTGTCTACTATTTTCATTATCTATTTCGGTTTATAATAATCAAATTACAGATTATTTATTTATTTATTATAAATTATATGTTCGTCCCGTGATTCAATCAATATTTTCAACAATAACAGAATTTTATGTCGAGCATTTTCACTTGTTATACCACTAGGGCTTGAGATATTTACGGAAATTTTTCCGAACTCACGAATATTTTGATAATTTTTCTTGAGACATTCGTGAGCAAGAAGAAAAAAAAACAAGGATAATTCAAGTACACGTGGTATTCGGTAAGAAAATTTCACACCATATCAAACACGAATTATTTGAAATGATGCTTTAGCCTTTCAAAGTACTTAGTCCAAATAATAGGCTTCGCATTCCATTACAGATTCAACAATTGAATCCTTATTTCCTTGTTCTGTCATTTTTTTTATTGGTTCATTGTGTGAGCATTAACGAAATGAATCGATTCGGTCAAGAAACTACCGAAGTTATTCATTGTACCGGCTTCAGATGCATAAAAATATAAGCAAGATTTTCAACAAGATTTATTTGTGTTGCGTACGTTGGTGAAAAGGCCACCGCTGCGTCGCCTGCAAGCTGGTATTCTTGTGAATCTTGTGTAACATTTCTGGAAACATGGACGACGAAGAGAGATGCTCCTTAAATCAATCAAATCTAATCACAATGACGACTTGGACATCTGGTAAATTTTTTAGTTCAGTAATGAGCACTTGAAATAATCATAGTAGTAATTCTAATTACACCAACAACAGTAAATATAACCCCAAATTTCAATTCATTTCAAGTTCACCATATTCTAAAAATAACGAATTATCTGCAAAGGAGGAAAATAAATATCACTGTAATATACGCCCTGAAATGCAATGAAACAACAAGACCACACAAGATCCGTACTCAAAGCAACAAAGAAAACATATTCTTTTTTCAATCATTATAATTTAGTGATGTGTCAGTGGCTCGTAAATAAAGATTTGGATTAATGTTGTATTTTTATTAGTCTGCTAAATTGCTGTAGTGCCGATTTTGAACATTACATTCTGTTGACTTCTGCTCAAAGTGGGTGAGTGACATGTTATGTCAAACAAAATATTCTCTGCTCATGTCAAAAAAATGTCCACTATGATTCCCTGAAGGTTTCATTGGTCGAATACTGTTGTTGTGAAGTTCTCTATGATATCCAAATATATGATTTCATTTCGCCACAGTAGTTACAATTCCGGATTTTTGGGGAAGGAATAAGTTTTGCATCCTCAATAAATCCTCATTTATGGTCATGATCAAGTATTGTTTGCCTAAACACAATATTTCAATGAAAGGTTATGTAAACCTGTTTATGAATGCATATCATTAAATTATTTGTTTGAAAAAAAAACACATCTCTTGATCACGATATTTCATTTGAAGTATTCACCAGAACTGAAAGCTGTGACTTTCAAATTGTGGTAGTCAATAAATGATTTGAAACCAAACAATGATGGCACCATCAAATGCATTGCCAGTCTCATACCATCGAATAGCAGGTGAAATTTGAAATTCAACGTTAATATTTCAATTCACTTATGTCAGTTGATTAGTACCACTGCATTAGTTTTATGTTGTCATTGAGCACGTCCACCAGTTTTTAGATTATATGAACTATTTGATCTGTATCCCAGTGGGCAACCTTCCACAGCAATATTTAATTCGAGTCTGAGTTTTAATTTATTCGAAGTTAGAGGCCGATGTCTATCGTTTTTCATTTCAACAGATTCATTCATATTCAATGAGTTGTGTGAAAATCAAAAATCGGCTGTATGGCATACACCTCCTCGTGTGGTCTAAAGTGAACGCAAATTTCACTAATCGATAATGTTCCATTATTGTTACAGATCTGCTGAAAAAATCTCAATCTGGAAGAATAATTTTTTCGAGTTCAGGCTTATCACACTTCAATAATTTCACCAGAGGAGATGTAAAAGACGGAAAAATCAATGAGAAGATGAAATTTTTCGATTATCATAATTCAAAATTCATGCAAATAGTTGCATCCGACATATTTGCCGAAAAATTGAAGGAATTCGGAATAACATCAAACTCATGGCATCCAGGAATAGTGGATACACCAATAATACCTCAGACTGTTGTATATTCGCGTGGACTACTGGAACTTTGTCACGCATATAACTTGTATTTTATGATTTTCTTGGCTGGTAAGGTGAGTATTCACGAAATATACCAGAATAACGTTTGAAAAACAAATCAATAACATTTCGGTAATCCGCAGAGATCGATTCAAGCACAAGAATTATTTTTTCTTTGTATTAATAATAATTTTCTGGCAGTGAACTCTGGTTCATTTGACAAAACAGAGTTGAGCAATTGATGTCTTCCCATTTCGCCTCGTAGAATACGAAAATATCTTGCCAAAAGAATAATCTGAACCGGAAGTAAGCTATTCGACTACTGGAACATTGTCACGCATATAACTTGTATTTTATGGTTTTCTTGTTTGGTAAGGTGAGTATTCACGAAATATACCAGAATGAAGTTTGAAAAAACAAATCAAGAACATTTCGGTAATCCGCAGAGATCGATTCAAGCTCAAGAATTATTTCTTCTTTGTATTAATAAGAATTTTCTGGCAGTGAACTCTGGTTCATTTGACAAAACAGAGTTGAACAATTGATGTCTTTCCCATATTTCGACCTCGTAGAATCCGATAATATCATTTGCCAAAGAATAATCTAAACCGGAAGTAAGCTATTCGACTACTGGAACATTATCACGCATATAACTTGTATTTTATGGTTTTCTTGTTTGGTAAGGTGAGTATTTACGAAATATACCAGAATAACGTTTGAAAAAACAAATCAAAATACATTAATAATCCGCAGAGATCAGTTCAAGCACACGAATTATTTTCTCTTTGTATCAGTAAGAATTTTCTGGCAGTGAACTCTGGTTCATTTGACAAAACAGAGTTGAGCAATTGATGTCTTCCCCATATTTCGACCACGTAGAATCCGAAAATATTGTTACGATACTCCTTGGGTTCGTCGATTAAAACACCAAACAACACTAAACTACTTTTATTATAACTCTCTATCACAATACAATACAACACTTAATCACTTAAATCGCTCCGATAACTTCCCAATGCTCGCTCGCTACTAAAACTCTCTGTACTAACAATTCTACCCTCGAGGTGAACGGCTTCCGCGTATATATACGCGCTCATATAGTGAAGAATCATCCAGACAAATCTAGACAATCGAATAATCTGGATGAGCCGCGATCACGGGAGTATAGTCGTTCCTGGAATCTCGCACTAATTCGCATCGATAGGCGGCAGGGTCGGCGCTAGCACATTTCGTTACAATATCATTTGCCAATGAATAATTTAAACCGGAAGTAAGCCATTCGAGATGACATCTGAGATGTCATCAAACTCTGCTTTCTTTGATCGTATTTGCACAATTCAACAGTCCAGTTGTCGTTACTGTGAGAAAAAATCGAGTCTCTGATCTTAAAGATATAATGGACCATATCTGTTCAACTTCTGATTTTCAACCCTCATTCATTCACTGGTGGTTGTCAGATGTGAGTTCATTTTCCCTTTCAAACTCACTTTTTATCCAAATTATCGTCTATGAAATGGTGTTTCCCTGAGTACTAGTGCCAAAAGATGACCTACGACATAATTGTATTCATAATCATTAAAAAATGTGCTTGATTCTAACCCATCTTCATATTGGAGGTGATCAATTGTTCAACGAGAATGTTCGATTGAAAAGGGTATTGATTTCCATCCCATGGAATAAATAAATGTTATCAGAATGTACCTGAACGAAGGAAATTACTATAGAGCGTGTGGTTTCACCTAGGAATATGACAAAGTTTATAAGCGTTTCAGCAAGTCTTGGACATTTTTTGCTGATTTTCATCAATTATCAGATGAAAATCAGTTTTGCTTTAATTTTAATATTATTATTTTTTTATATGCAGATTCACACGAAAGGGAAGCCCTGTAATGTTCAAAGAACACCGCGTGAATCAAGGGACAGGAGATACGAAATAACATTCAGCTTGAATTTTTGAAGATTGTAAGCCTCAGGAAAAACCTTCCTCGGTGAGGAGCATCCAAGGAGGTTTCCAAGTTCACAACAAATGGGTGGGAATTCTGTACTCGTCGAGTCATCCGTGTAGATATTGCCGAGGGTGGAACGATTGATAACAATTCAGAAAAGCACCGACCGTGAAAATACACTTTGGGAATTCAACAGAAAATGTGAGTGAGTGAGCCACCAGCTCCTCGACTGACTTATAATATTGAGGGAATGGTCTCTCTTAGAGACCACGGCTTCAAAAAATTTGAGCAGAGACCTCTCAGGCAATCTAGAAGACGTAAATCTCATTAACAGAAATTTCAGTTCACCTCAAGGATTTTTAAACCTTTTCAATTCACCACGGTGTCACGTGAAATCGTATGAAAATACCTCAAAAGTAGCAAGTGTAATGCCAGTTTTGATAATATATCACTCCAAATTATCAACCCTATAGACATGCATGTACTGAACCCCCTAACTTTTCCTGATAATGAAATTTTAACTGATTGTTGGAAGAATGGTTCAATCGTTCCTTTGGCTGAATAAAATTTCCTTTCTAATTCATCTGACTTTATGTCTATGACCATTCTGCTGAGCCCCTAGGAAGTAATTGAAAAATCATGATGAGGATCAAATTTGTAGCTTCATAAACGAAGACCAAATTATCACCTCCGTTCAGTCCAGTTTCAGCTCTCAATACAGTACAACCACGTCTTTACTTTCCATCACCGACGATCTAATGAATTAATATGCATAGTTCTTCTGGACAACAGTAAAGAGTCTTGGATACTCTCAACTTCGTTTTTTTTTCGATTTTATGAGAATCTCCAAGATTTCCTAAAGAATCTATCTTTATCTATCTGTAGAGAAATGCAACATCATTATGCGGACTATTCAACTGTGACTACTCAACTCTATTTCCCCTTTTGGTTCAACCACAATCTACTGAATATTTTTTTGACATTTCCTCAGCTCTAATTTGAAACTGAAATCCAAGAAATTGGTAGTGATGATTTTTGGACCGAAAATAAGAATTATAACGAAAAACTCGCTTCTAATCCGTACCGATGATGAAGTTTTCCCTTTCGTAAACGAAATAGAAAAACTCATGTCTATAATTTATACTGAACTACGCATCACAAAATTTCAACCATTCGATTCAAACTTGCTTCAACACCTTGAGAAAACTATAGGGGGATTCACCTATTGAAGATGAACATGAGTTGAAACTATGAGAGGCGCTTATTGAATCTAAAGTTCCATATTGTGACAGCATTCATGGTCCTGCCTTTTACTTCAATCTAGATCTCCAACAAACCCAGATCTACTGTCTTTCTTTTTTGCGTTCAAAAATATGACCACATATCCTCGGTTATGAAGGAGTCAGGTTGGATGAAGCTGGAGAAACTCGGAAAACTTCATTCACTCACAAAGTCTTCAACACCGGATTGGCACATTGATAAAAACCGTAGTTTTTCTCTCGGTTATTCCTGAACACAAAACCTCTGTGTCCACTCCTAGCTTCTCATACAATGCAGCGAAGTTCTACAACAAACTGCCTTGTGAATCAAGATCCTACTGAATATTGAACTTTGGAAATTTACGCTTGATTGATTAGCTTACTTTCCTCATGTGGATCGTGGTACCAGATTAGGATATTGTAATCGATTCATTTATCTGTATGTATTTATAGTAGTTTGTTTTATCAGGGTTTATTTCAAAAACAGCCTAGTCTGACACTCCGCCCATTCACCTTATAGTTTTTGCACATTCTTTCACTGTATTCTCAATACCAGGGTGAATGAGATATTTCATTATTATTATCGTTAATATTACTATCAATTTCAAAGTGACAGCTCTATGTTTTGATGCATACAAAAATCTTGGGATCAAAAACTGTGTTTCTTGAAACAAATCATTTTGTAGCAATCACAGTATGCGATCCTTTCAGAAGATATACAAAAAAGGAAGATAAAGAGCGCTCTCAGAAGAACAATACTTGATGCTGAGTGTTTCTCAACTTCATCGCTAGTTGAGTGAAATTGTCATATATTACAAACAACGTCAAATGATTTGATGTTATTTAATTTTTTTTCTGGAAGATGGGTATCACTAATAACCAATAATAACGTTATCTATAGTTTACTTCGTTTTTTATTTAGTGATGCTTATAGTTGAAACTTTTCCTAGAGATCTCTAGGAAAAGTTTCAACCTTCACACCGAAGGTTCTAATCTCATCGTTTATTCGTGCTTATAGTTGTTGATCTATAATAGATATTATCATTCACGCAATGCATAATGGAAACATGTTTGCCTTTCAATTCGAGGTAGTTTTGATGTCATATCTCCACGTTTGAAAAATAATTCACATAAACTTGTGTACAATACTAATGAGGAAGTAAAACGCGGCGCTTTTCTTATTTTAGAATTTTACCTTTTCTGCATAATAAAACCAAAGAAGCATACGTTACTTATCACCTTCACACATTCTTGCACTTGCTGCAAACTATTCCTTTCAAAAATATATCCATTTTTCTTCGAGAGATATATATGTATATATATATATATATATATATATATATATATATATATATATATATATATATATATATATATATATATATATATAATATATATATATATATATATTTATCCAGCATACTTTATTACGTCCATACATTGGGTTTGTACCATTCATTGCTGCGTCCTCTACAATAGTGCGTCCGTATTTCGGACGCAGTAAAGTTTTACCATTATAAATTCGTACATCTATGTGGGAGGTCCATGTCGATTTTTTGGAAGGTCCTACATACCAAGACCTATCGGCAGATATCAGATACATCCATTTCTGACGTCACTCAAAAATGTTATCTGGTTTTGAAAAAATAATAAGTGGATGCACCATCATGTGTCCAATGAAAGTCGAAATATATCTTTAGTTCAACAAAATTCTGTTTGGGGGGCGCTGTCAATCGTGAAAGCGTATACTTTTACAAAATACCCGTTGCACCTAATGTACTTTAGGGCTTCCATAAATTTGGCAACAAGGCACGAGTGGAGAGATCCGCAATATTTCAGCTAGTTTGGATATTTCGGACCGACCTGCGCACTTCGAAGGAAAATTTATTGCCCTTTCACACCACCGCTTCAGGATATTTTTCAATATTCAACCATTCTTGCGTAGTGACTGGGAATTGAAAAATATACAGATTTTTCCTGTTGAAATAACCATTTCTTACGTACTTTCCTTCATGTATTCTTCACTAAGAACTTCAAAAGTTCACTAGCATGTTTCTGGTATTATATTGCTCAATGCTTGAGGTGATATAATTGCCGAAAACTTCAAATCCTCGTAGTTTAACGTTACAGCTAGTCGATCATCCACTGATATTGCTTCCCTCTTTTAGTGGAGTAAAAACGCGCTCGAAAGACGCTTCTATCACGAAAAAAAAACAAATTGAGGTAGAACAAAACGAGTGGTGTATTGTTATTGGGAATGTTATTGGCTATTACAAATCGATATTTACGACACCGCCAGCTGGGGCTGACTCTTTCTATAGCAAAAAATGTGTGAAAAAATGGAAAATCCAAAAAACGTATTTTTTTAGATATAACTCGTGATAACTCCAAAACTATTAGAGATATCAAAGTTTTTTTTATTCGAAAGTAGAAATCTTAGCGCTGGTGTCAATGCGGCCGCATTTTTGGAAACTCACTTCTTCGTCTCAGAAAAAAATAAGAAATACTCGTATTTATTTTTTGTGCGTTGATTTCTTGAGTAATCGAAAAACTTTTTAATATCCAGGAATTTTCACATACTTTCTGCCAGTGAATTGAAGCAAAAAAATCACAGAAGTTTAAAAAAAAATGTAATAGGTTGAGATCGATAGGACACGTAATAACCGCGCCGATATTGAAATCACGCGTGTCTCCCGCATGCACTTTGCCCGGAAGACCTGTGCGCGCTCAACGACAGTGAGCAAAAGCAACATGAGGTTTCACCTATCTGTATTTAATTGTGCTAGTCTAATCATTAATCACATTATCATATGCATTTTTGGAAAATTATTTCAAAAACTTTTACTACGTATAAAATAGAGAGCATTATATGTGGAGAATCTGTTGAAACTCAGGACACATCGGTTGTGCAAAACCTTACAAAACGGGGTCTACAAACTGAAGTTGGTACCGCAGAGAAAAAAAAATACTGTTGGCCTAAAAATTTTGGAACGCAAAATCCACAGCAAGAAATTTCTTCTTGAACAACTAGAAATAACATCAGCTCATTCAACATAAAAAGCATGCGTCTAACCTACAATAATAATTCGCCTAAGAATGCGGAAAGGTCTAAACGAAGTGATTCAAATGTAACTGAGTTCCAGATCTGTCCCAAAAAAATGTTTTCAGATCTGTCTCAAAAAATGTTTTCAAATCTTCCTCAAACAAAAGATCGCTGCTAATTTTTAAACGAATTATTTTGTACAGAATGGGCCAAGTTCATTGGAAGATAATGAGTTCCTGATTATAGCGGGAGAACCCAAAATACGTGTTTCTTATAGATAAAAATGATGATCCAAATATATTCACTAAATAGCAATCAAGAAGAAGCAGATCCGCGAATTATCCGTCACGTTTTAGCCGAGGTGGAGCGCATGGCGATTCTATTCTTGTAAAATTGGTAGATAGAGATGCTCTTCTTTCATGTCTACATTATTATAGCACCGCTCAAGAATTATTGATTCGCCAATTATTTATTCAATTAGGACATAGTAAAAATAGACGTTAAAATGCCTGCAACGACCAGTTGGTCTATTTATGTTAAAATTGCAACACTCTGTAACAAAATGGAAGTACAAAGCCGGTTGCGAGGGAAAAGAAAAACAAAAAAAAATAATAAAGAGATTCTGATTGAAAATTGGATTAAAAGAATGAAGAGTATAATTAATTGAATAAATACTAAGTAATCCACTTTTGAATAAAAGTACCCGCTTCGTTCAAAATATATCACCAAAAGGAGATTGGAATATTAATTCAAAGTAAATATTGGAAAGCTGCCAGTAGAAGCAAAGGATTACGATCCTGACTTCAGTGGTAGGAAGTATGGTTGTCATTCTGACAAGGTAGGAAGAAATTACAGTAGATTGGAATTCTTCACATCAGTGCCGGACGAAGGCGACTTCCGTAAATGAGCAATTTGGGTCCAGTAGACTTTATTTCTATTTTCAATAATTGTCTTATCTAATGTGAAGGATTCTGGCCAGAATTCGGTACCGTATTATTATTGTTGGATTTTGGATATTCACGTATGATTTAAATGAAAGCTTCTTCTTCTTATTTGGTGTAAGGTTTCCGTCAAATAAACCAAAACCCAGCGTCGAGTCATAAACAAACATTGAATAAGTCACATTGACACTATTGACATTTCAGTTGTTGTTTTTATTTGTATACAGAGTGTTGAATTAGATTGTAAATGTTTTGGTAATTTTTGTATTTTTATTATCTTTTCAATACACCCTGAGATTGTTACATTGGCGCCCAACGAAAATAAAGGCTTGCATATAGGTAGAAATAATTTCAATTCGAATTTCATATTTTTGTTCTTGAGTAGATTTGTTTTCTTATTCTATTGTCTTTAAAATGACAAAAAGTTTTGAAGCTCAGATGTCAGATGTGATTTCTGAGGAGATGAATGCAAATCTGGGAGCAATAAAAAAAAATCATGATTTTATTAGGGTAGATTACAAAGATCCAAAAGGCAATGATAATCATGAGAAAAGAGAGACTTTTAGTTTTGGAATTGGTGACTATAGTGTTTTTCCTGAATTCAAAAATGAGGAAAAGAGAAATCGAAGTGATAGTGATAGAAAGGAAATGGTGAGTGGAAATGAACCAGAATGGATAAATAGAATGTGTAGTTTGTTCAAAAGTAAAGTTGATTTAAATGATATGCCAACATTTGATGGATTCATAGGTAATTATACTCCTCCAGAATTTCTGAGGAAACTAGAACAGTGGTTTGACGATCAAAACGTTGAAAAAATGGACTATTTGAAATGGGCAAAAAGAAGTTTAAAAGATGATGCTGGTTTATGGGCCGAGTTATTCGATATGGGAAATACTTACAGTGACTTCAAAAGGAATTTTTTGAAAAAATATTGGAATGGTACGAAACAACAAGAAATATTGAATGGAGTTTATAATAGCAGATATAGGGTCTCTGGCCCAATTTCATCGATGGCTAGATGGTTTTTAGAAACTGTTAAACGAACCAGAGATATTCAATGTGTAAAAAAAGCTGAAATTATTAGTATTTTAATAAAAAAAATTCCAAAAGAGGTATCAAGAATTTTATCTAGTGTGCAAGATAAATCGGTTGAGAATATTTATAGAATATTGGAAGATATGGACTCCTTAGAAAATAGAGAGAGTGGTGGGACTGATTATCAAACTCGAAATGAGGTGAAATACAATTATGGTAGAAGATATCAGAATGAAGGTAGAAAGTACTCGAATCAGGATCGCCATGGTAATTTCGATAGAAGAGAAATATCTGAGAGAAGGACGTGGTTCAATGATGGTGCACATGGGGATCGTAACAGATACCATAATGAGAGAATAGGAAAAGGAGAAAATCAAGAAATGAATAATAAAAGAGATCAATGTTGAGAAGAAGCTAGAGGAATAGAAAATGAAAGATTGAAGCAGAATGGGAAATACCAAAGAAACGATGGTAACAAAAATACAGATTGGCGAGTGAGAACGATTCAAGAGGAACATGATTACACTGATCGTGAGCTCAAAGAAGAAAGTGAAGAAATACAAACAATTGGACAGGAAAACTTTTAGGGGTGTATCATAATTGCTCCGGTGAGACACCTTTCAGAAATGGAGCTGAAATCAAAAGTAAAGAAAAAGTATGTGGAACTTTAAGTTCAAATAAAGTAATCAGTGATAATGTTGATATAAAATTCAAATACCAGCCGTGTGTATATGCTAATATAGGGAAAATTATTGCTCATATATTATGTGATAGTGGTTGTCAAGTTTCATGTATAAATAAAGAATATTATGAATATCTAATAAAAAATGAAATCAGTCTTCCTAAATTACCTGTTACTGGAGTAACGGTTACCGGAGCTTTGGGTTCCAAATCAAAGTCAATAAGTTGGCAAACTTTAATAAATTTAAGAATTCAGGGAGTGAATTTTGAAATTGTTGTTTTGGTTATAGATCATCTGATTCATCCGATAATATTAGGCGTTGATTGGTTAAGTCAGGTGAATGCAAAAATAGATTTTGGAAGTAAATTGATCACTGTAAAAAAAATAATAAAAATGAATTGATTTTACCATTTTGTACAACAAAATCTTCTTTGAAAGTATCAGAAATAATGGAAATAATTGTCGATTCCAATACTGACACAAATAACAACGAAAATACTAATGATGTGAATGAATTGATACAAAATTTCAAGGGTGTGTTTTCAGATATTCCAGGAAGAACCAATATTTATGAACATAAAATTACTTTGAAGTTGCCATTTTTTTCAAAGTCATATCCGATACCAATGTGCCATAGAGACGCGGTAAGAAAAAAAATCGAAGAGATGATAAAGTGGAAAGTGATAAAAAGATCTAATACTTCATATTTGAGTCCTCTTGTACCTGTAATAAAAAAAGATGGATCGGTTAGGATATGTTAGATTGTAGAATTCTTAATTCGAAATTAAAAAAAGATCATGAATGTCCTTTACCTGCCGAAGAAATTCTATATCAATATTCAGAAAGTATATATATATATATGTCAACTGTAGATTCAACCTCTGCTTACTGGCAAATACCTTTGCGCAAAGAAGATAGTAAATATATGGGTTTCATGTTCGAAAATAAAGTATACGAATATCTAGTTATGCCATTTGGCCTCTGTACGGCAGTAGCAGGAATGACTCGTTGTATTGATATGATATTTCAGGATTGTAGAGATTTCGTTGTGCCATATATAGACGATTTATTAATTAGATCAAATTCTATAGAAGAACATAAAAACCATTTATTAGTGGTATTTGAGAAACTTCAGCAGGCAAATATGACTGTGAATCTGAAAAAATGTAAATTTTATAGAAAGGAAATGAAATTTTCAGGTAATATTCTCACAACAAATGGACTACGAATAGATAGAGAAAAGGTGGAAGTTTTAGATAAATTTCCAAGACCAAATAATGTTAAAAAACTAAGGGGGTTCATAGGCTTATGCAATTATCATAGAAGATATTGCAATAAGTATGCAGAGTTAATGCATCCTTTATTTGAATTGTTAAAAAAAGGGAATAAATGGAAATGGGAAGAAAAACACGAACTTATTTTTCAGAAAATGAAAAATGTTATTGCGGAAGCTTGTATGCTTTATCACCCTAACTTGAAAAAAATATTTTATTTACAAACAGATGCTAGTTCATTCGCTATAGGGGGAAGGCTTTATCAAATGGGAGATAATGCTGAGGAGAAAAATGTAGCATTTGCCAGTAGGACACTGAGCCATGCAGAGATAAACTATACCACTACCGAAGGAGAATTGCTAAGCATTGTTTATTGTCTTTCGAAGTGACGAAATATAATTCTGGGTAAGAAAATAATCGTGCATAATGACCATAAGGCTTTATCTTTTCTACAAAAATGCAATCTAATGGATGCACGACTAGCTAGATGGGTTTTGAAAATTCAAGAATTTGATTTAGAAATACGTTATTGTGAAAGTAAATTTAATACAATTGCAGACGTTCTCTCTAAAAATCCTAGTGATGAAAATGAAAATTCAGATTTTTTGAATAAAAATTTTATTATTGCAGAATTAAAAATAATTTTAAGAAGTGAAATAATCAATAAGATAAAAAAAATCAGTGAGTTACAAAAACAAGATTCAAATTTAAGAAAAATTTTAGAATTATTGAATAATGATAATGAATATGTAACAAAAAATACATTTTATTCAACAACATATTATATTCAAAACATAATCTTGAAGATAATTGGAGAATATGTTGTCCAAGTGAATTAATCAAAGAACTAGTTACAGCATACCATGAAAGTTATGGGCATTTTGGGATTTGGAAGGTATATAAAATTATGCAGCAAAACTGGATTTGGAAAACAATGCGTAAAGATATTACTAATATTGTAAACAGATGTCAAATCTTCCAACAAGCCAAAGTGACTAATCAAGCGGCAGTTGGAGAATATGATTATATTGTACCACAGAATGAAAATGATTTGGTAGCCTGTGATTTATTCGGACCTCTTCCGAAATCAACAGGGGGCGTTAAATATGTTTTTGTTTTACTGAATGTGTTCACAAAATATGTAAAATTATATACGTTAAAGAATGCGACTGCCAATAATATAATCAGAAAACTAAAAAATGATTATTTTATCAACGTTAGAAAACCAATTAGATTATTAGCAGATAATGGTACACAATTTACTGGAAAAGTCTGGAGAGAATTTTTGCAACAAGAGAATATAAAAATGATTCATTGTTCAATTAGATTTCCACAAGATAACCCTTCAGAAAGGGTCATGAGGGAAATTGGTCGGTTATCAAGAACGTACTGTTTTGATAAACATACTAGATGGGCATCTGATGATCTCAGATCAAAGCCTCGCAGCAGAGAAGGATACTTCGACCATTGCCGCATCGCCTTTGAAAATGTCTGCCGCAGATGCAGACGAAACGTCAGGCCTTAAAACCTGTTGTCCACGGCTCAGAAGCCCGGAAGCACCTAACAATTCATTAGTTGCCGGCCGTGAAAGTCTTCAATCTTTGATGAATTCATCTTTAGTTCCTTTTGGTTTCCTACAATACATGGATATCATTACCTCAGTATTTTGTCGTTTTCTTCGAATTGAAATAAAGGTATCAGAAATATCTGGTTGTTCTCATTTCATTATTCTGAATGGTAACATTCATTGAATTTTAATGAACAATTTTCCTCAGGAACATCAAACGATGTGATTGAAACTTCTGGTGTGAAAGTTCATACATTTTCTAGAGATCAATCACTCCATCAACACCAAAGTGATATGACGCGCATTTCGCTAACAATGTTATCATCTTCATAAGACAAAATTTTTTATCAGTTTGGTGTTAGGCTAATTGATCTCTAGGAAAAGTTTCAACAACATTGTTCTGATTGATGACTTTCATTCTGGTTAACAAAAAAAACCTTGGACATTGAAAAATAAAATATATTCAGATATTTTTTTATATCAACAATTGAATTGTATACTGTTTCATGTCGCCTGAAATCAATTCAACAATAAATTGTGCTAAATTTTTATCAAGATCCGTTTGATACGTGATGGGTAGAATTCTCATTGGGAAAATAACATATTTTTGTACCACTTATTTCAAATACACTAAACTATCGAATAAGGAATTTTGTTTACGACTATTACATAATATAAGTAATATACGTATGGTTTCCCCAGTATAATGCCATACATGATTCTCTTAGGGATTTATGGCAGGGATTTATAGTCTTTATTTCCTCTTCTAGTCCAATCACAAAAGTTTTTGAAATCAATATCACCATAGAAACGATATAACCAATCTCCAAAGTGTCAGTGTCAAACGCATTGGTAGTGTTTGTGTATTTGTATAGAAATGAAGAAACTGAAGAATCATTTACCTGTACACCTCCAGAAATTGTATGAATCAATCGTAAATAAAGTAGAGTATAACACTCGCAATAATGGCTATTATCCTCTCGGAATATTTTACATCCTCGCCGCTAACGCAGCTCGGTTCATAAACATTCCTCTAGAATAATAGTTGTCATTATTGACTCGTGGTATAATCTACTATTAAGGGTGGAACACGAAACTGCTCTATCTAAACTGTTTTTGATAAAACAATTATGTTTATTGTATGTCTTCAATTCCATTTCCACACCTGATAACCCAATAATTTCATTTTGTTACAGTTGTGGTATATCTTCAAATTAATTTCTTCACCGGATGAAACGAAGAATTCATTGTTTTAGAAATATAGTTGTCACTACACATTTAATCAGGTCTTTCATGGAATATCAAATTCTGAGCAATAAAAGCTCTATACTTGCTTATGCAATCGTACCTAAATGAAAATTCCGAATAATATCAAATTTGAAGTTCATGTTATCTATTGAATCATTTCGCTTTCATCTGTTGTAACCGTGGAAGAAGTATAATGAATAACTCGCATTGAATGGTAATTGCTCACTCGTATGATATACAGCACTCGCCTACTGCTCCAACTGCAAACTTCATTCTCGTGAAGAATGTATTATCATTCCTTGATCATAGAACAATATACTATTGTGATAACAATTATGTGTAAGTTCGAAATATCTACAGCCTTGATAGAAAATTAAGAAATATGAAATCAATTTGATAGGAATATATTTTTTCGCGTGATTCTGATCGAGAATTTTTTTTCCCAAATTAGTCGTCTTTTGTGAAGTCAATTTTCAACAACACATAAAATGAAAGCATTTCGCATATAGGTTGTGAGCAGAAATGAATCTGGCAACACTGCAGGACGCAGCATCATTCTGATTGTGTACAATAATATATTTTCAGGACGCAAGATAGTACTCAACATAAAAACGTATATTCGATGGACGCAGTAAAGGCCCACTTTTGAGGGGACGCAGTAAGGGCGTGAATATCATTGTTTTTATTTTTGATGGTAATGAAAATCTGAAAATAGATACGGAATGCATTCAATGAGGAGAAAAAGTATTCGCTATAAAACTCTCCCTAAATACAAGAATTCAAGGGGACGCAGTAGTGTCGTTTTGTGAAAGGACGCAATAATGTTAGCGTGATGTATATATATATATATATATATATATATATATATATATATATATATATATATATATATGCGAAATAGGTTATCTGGGAGTTTATCCGTTGGTTTGTCGGTATTGACTTTAGACGTTTCGCCAACATCTCAGTTGGTGCTAGCAACTGAACTCTCTATGGAGTTGCTAGCACCAAGTAGGAGCAGTAACATTCTTGAAAATGCCAACTGAGATGTTGGAGAAACGTCGAAGGTCAATACCGACAAACCAACGGATAAACTCCCAGAAAACCAATTTCGCATACTCAAGCATCCGTGAATCTTTCTTCGTACAAAGTATAATATGAAAAATCTAATGTCATATTTATGAAAAACAAAATTAAATGAAAGGAACAGAATTACGGTGTTCTAAACAAAAAATATGGGCCGTCGATAGATCAGCGTCCAAACTTGTAATTATATTCATACATTCCTAGGAAATTTGTAACTCTTTTCGTAGCAAACGTCATCTGAATTGATTTAATGGAAGAAGCCCTGATTTACGATGCAGAAAAACCCAAAGTCGTCCCCACAATTTAATATTTGAAAGATGTCAGTACGGTAATTCAGTACATGTTTCGAACCTACATAGGTTCATCATCAGCTGAATTTACGTTGAATTATGGAGATGAAAAAAATTCAATTGGGAAATTCACATGGTGAAGTTCAAAAAGACATTGAAAAAATATTGTAGTGAAATTGTGAGTAATTTGTAATTAGGGGAATTTGGGACATCCCTAACACAATAAAGACATTAAAGATTGGGAGGCTTGGAGCCCTTATGCCCACTATGCAATATTATAAAAATCCACATCAAAGAAAACTTGGAAAAACACTACCGTTCACAGATTGAATTGAGTAGGAAAAAATGGATCCCAAATTCCCCTAATTACAAATTACTCACAATTTCACTAAAATATTTTTTCAATGTCTTTTTGAACTTCACCATGTGAATTTCCCAATTGAATTTTTTCATCTCCATAATTCAATGTAAATTCAGCTGATGATGAACCTATGTAGGTTCGAAACATGTACTGAATTACCGTATCTCTCAAATATTAAATTGTGGAGACGACTTTGAGTTTTTCTGCATCGTAAATCTACTACACTCCACTTTGAGATACAATGGACTTCTACCACAGGTTAGAAGCCCTGATGCCTATCATTAAAGTAGGCATGTGTCGCCAATTTCACCCCAAACTACTACAGGTATAAGTCTCAACACCAGGGTTTGAAGGCATCTTAACTAAAAGTATTCGTCAAAATTCAGCGACACCTTCGATGACGTGCAACATTCATTTAATTGTATTAGCTATATAAAATTGCTACAAACGCCAAGTTGACAAGCGATATAAGGAATATAGTTGATACTTTTGGTAAATTCTGTAGAATAGGCAGTTTCTATCAAAAATGGAAATCATGTATATAAGACGATAGAAAAATTCAATTTGAGAAATTATGTTTCCAATTTGTGGTGTCGCTACGCCCGTCCTGAAGAAATTGTGTTCATTACACCCTTTTCTGACAGCTGTTCTATATCCGCATACGCCCCAGTAAGAAGAATGGGAAGAAACTCATTGAATTAGGTTTGTTTCGGTTTCAACTTCAGAACGGTACGAAATACTTGCACAATTGTAAGCTGAAAAAAATTTGGGCGAACCGTAAACCAATACTGTGCAACCCCTTCGAACTGGTCTATTGACAGTTTTTTCAATTCATTCGAAAAACTAAGTTGACCTCTTCTTGCAGACGCCGGAAGAAGGAGCCCAAACTGCCCTCCACCTCGCGGTGTCGAAGGAAGTTGAAGGTGTGACTGGAAAATTTTTCGGAGAAGCAGCACCCACTCCGAAACCAAGAGGAGCTTGGAATAAAGAGCTATGCAGAGGGATATGGACTGCATCTGAGCTGATGGTCAAATTGAAGCCGGAAGAAAAATTATAAAACTCTGACAAAATAATTAAGATGGTGTATTCTCATTATATTGTAATGTGTTGGTATTTAAAAAGGAATAAAGTCATTTTCGATATAAATAAATGAATATTTTAGTAAAATAGTAGTGTACCTAACACGTGCGTGAAGTGACTTTTCCGCAGGTGATTGCAGGTGGCCGAACGACGAGTTAACGAGCCAGCAAACGCAAGCGGAAATGTCACTTTACGCAAGTGTTCGGTACACTATGTTTCTACCAGAGTGCGGAAAAATCCATGAGTTAACATAAAAAAACATTTATTATTGAATACATATCAACAAATTAATAATTATTGATAAAATTATTATTGAACGTGCAAAATTTTGCATTCTGCAAATTGATTGCAGAGACTAAAATGTTTTCCAATTAAGTTAGCACTAATTGTATCCGCACTAGGCCGGAAAAGTGACTCTTTCAACAATGAAAATACGATTGCAGAAAAGCGAACTTTTACGTACCCTAGTAGAAAATAAGAATTTTGTACAACAAGATTGAGTATTGTGGCTATTGCACGAGTACGAAGTTTGAGCACTCTCTTTCAGGACTCGACAGGACTCTGAGCTACTATTCCGAGATTACACAGAAAGGCAATAGAGATACACAAACATAAAGACAATTTTAATCGAAAAGAAGAAGGCATGAACATCAATAAAGTATGGTTACCTTCATTGAAGAATACACGATCAAAACCAGTTAATAGAAAACAGGCCACGCCCATCCCTGATACACAAAAACGTCCGACATGAAAGCAGATATAAAGCGGACCAAAACATGAGCGAATTAGTTTGTACTGTGAGAACGAGAACATTGCGCCCGTTACCTCATAGACTTTGATAATGCCTACCACAGCTGTAGGTGAAACTTCAGGAATGAAAACTTGTGGACTACGCCAAACAAACCCAAAAGACACCCCAGAATCAGTTACCCCCAACCGCTGCTAATGTTATCCTGGTTCACAACACTTTCTGTGGTGCTTGGTGTGTTGGAATCTTTCACCACTCTTTCAGAGGTACTTGGCAGATTTTTGCTGTTCTCTAAACTTTCCGGCCCATTATGGTTCACCACACTTTCAGTGGGACTTAGAAAAATTTTTGATTTCTCCACACCTTCCAAAGTACTTGATAAATTTTTAAAAGTTCACCACACTTTGCGAAATTTTAGCGTTCGCTACACTTTCTATGATACTTTGAAAATTTCCAGTACTTTGGAATTTATCTTCGTTCTCCACACCTTCCGAAATAGACAGAAGTATTCCGGCTTTCACCACACTTCCTAATTTCCTTTGGTGGATTTCCTCGTTCTTCACACTTCCTAATCGACTTAGGTGAATTTTACCGTTCCCCACACCTTCAGTTTTACTTGTGAATTTTGCATCGTTCGCCACACTTCCTAATCGACTTTGTTGAATTTTGTCGTTCTCCACACCATCAGTTGGACTTGGTGGTTTCCGAAAGTTCACTACAGTTTGTGGACTTGGACGAATTTTTGCGTTCTCCACACTTCCCAAGTTACTTAAAAGATATTCTGAATTGGTGAGAGTCGGTTCGTTCACCACACTTTCGACGCTTCGGAGATTTTGCGTAATTGGGAAATTCATGCTCTTCTCCACAGTTTCGCATGGAGATAAAATATTAGTGGCATTCTCCACACTTTCATCTGGACTTGCGAATATTTCGGACTGGAGTCTATTAAGTTTGGACCTGAAAAACTCCTCCGAGGCGTCTTGATTTTCCAGGTGTGCCTCAGGCCTCTTCCTGTCCGTCTTGGATCTGTTCCCATCCCCATCATCTGAGCCAGATCTTTAGGAGGCTGTGTCTTCCTCAGTTTCTGACCCTTGCATGATGATTTCGACGCCTGAGATTCGAGTTACGTTGGCGGATGTTTAAGGCGTTCTAATTTCTTCATACCCTTTGGACTTTTCTAAGCTCTCACATATGTCTTCCTCCATGATATCTACTGAGGAGTCTTCTGGAATATACACTTCTCTCGAGAGATTTTCCCCTTTTTCCTTCCTAGTAGCACCGTCTTCGATCCCAGCGCCTTCGCCGGATTCTGCGATTGGTGCGTTCGGGACCGGGTTCAAAACGGGTGCACTACAGTGGAAAGACGGTCTCCTCCCGCTTGTTTCCGGGATTTCACCTCCAATGACTTCTCCTGAGTTCCCCTGTGTTCCGGTTTCGCTCACAGGGTGCACTGGGTACATCTTATCGCTTCCAGGGGTTTTTGCGAATGTCGCTCGTTCCTTCTGGTTTTTTATTGTGTTTTCCAGTGGAAGCATTTGAACGTCCTCAGTGCACTCCTGAGGGGGCTTTTCTCGTGGGAGTGAGGGTCGGGGTCATTTCTTGGTAGGGGTTTTCTGGAACCGACGCTGATTGCGGCGCTTCTCAGGATCCTGGATGTTTCTGGAGCTAAGTTGGAATCCAGCTTCAGTTCCTTGGCCTTCTTCTTTGATGTTGGCGTGGCGTCGGTAGTGGTGGGGGGATGTTCTCTCATCAGAATCCCTGCGTCTTTTCGGGGATTCGGGCTTCACTGCCGCCGGTGCTGGTGGCGGCTTCTTTAGAAATTCCTGGTGGGGTGATGGACTTTCTAAGATCCCTCGCCCTACCCTTTTGCCCTTGAGTGGGTCTTGGTGTGACGCGCCTGACGTAGACAAGTTGGCTCTGTGGTTTTTCACCCGGACTTCCGCCCGGGTTGTTGACACTCATTGAGGTTTAAAAAGTTTAAAAGATGGTAAAACTTTATTATATGTAAAAAATTTAAAAACTTTGAAGATTGTAAACGACTACACAAAAAGACAAACAGACAAAAAACACTGATCTTAAAAACAATTCCGTACAGTACGGCTGTTCGGACGAGACTCCACTGACTGACAGTCAACCTGAAGAGTAAGGCCATGCCCCCTTTTCGTTCCTGTATGATCGGCTGTGAATATCAGTTTCGATTTATTACTCCTCATTTTAGTTTCGATTTTTGGACTTGGGTAATAATGAGCTTCATGATGAGTTTCGATACATAATAATTATAGAAGGTGACTCTCCGGGAACTGCGTCGATAGATATATGACAAAAGTATAGTATGGAAATTTTTGTAAATCTGGCTGTACAAGAATGATCTTTAGGTGGAATATATCAAGTTTCGAACACTTCCTGTAGGTGGAGGCTTTGTTCATTGAAATTAAGCACACTGGTTTTCATTGCAGATTCTTATTGAACATCAGAATATAGGTCTATTTTATAACAGACAATTATATCAACATTATCATTAGGAAAAGTAGAAAACTGATATGTTTGGAAGCTTTCATTCATCACTAACGCGAATTCCCATAACATGTAGGCCAGACCAACAGACGTGTGACAAGTAGGTAGTATAGTATAGTTTATTCATCGTTATACATTAGTTATTACAAATTTTCTTTACCAAAATAGATTCATTGATAAATAAACGAAGACGACCACAAGGAAATGAATCCGCGTGTGGCAAGTATCGTTAATTTATATATCTGTGAAATATATAATTCCTACAAACGAAAGACCAATGCAATTGAAAACTACACGTATTCTAAAACAAAAATATCAAGAAAATAGTTATAATAATAGAACATGAAACATATGATAGCAGTAAGATAGTCAAGACAAATCCATTCGGTCACATTTGGAATAAAAACAATAAATTATATATAAATGAAATGAATGTGTACATGGGCAAGCTTAAAACAAAACCAACTATAGGTTCGTTCGAATTAGGCTAAAGCAGTATCTGTTGGTCGACATGAAATCTTGCAATTTATCCAATGAAATGCTGAGGATCCAGTTTTTTTTTGTATAATGTGAATGAATTTAGTTTTTTCAACTCATACGGTAGTTCATTAAAAAGTAAAAAAATAAAGAATCTCTGACTGATTGTTTTTTCCATCTTTGGTATTATTGCATTTGTTCTATGTCTTGTGTTATATGAGTGCTGACTTTCTACTGGCGTAGATTTCTCCTTATATTGTCTCAAGAGGATAGTCTTGGCATACAACTGATAGACATTCATTAAGGAGGTTCGATACTTACAGACATATGCACAGAACCGAATGAAACTTGGTATACAAGTTACCCAATGAATATAGATTAATGTAGGATTTTTTTTTATATTTCTTACCGAATTATTTTTTGAGTAAATGGTTGTTGGAATCCGGTTATTTAACATGGGCTCTTATGGGGGAAGCCCAATTTCTCATACATTTTTCGTGACTGCAGATTGAAAAATGCAGGGATAAAAATGAATTTAGCATGAGTGGATAGCCCAACAATCAACGATCATTTTCCACCCAATTTGATTTTACCTTACCGATCATTTTAAAGAATAATTAATGAAATTATGAGAAAAGTGTAGGTGATTCGAAAGTGTTGGCAACAGCGCTACGCTCAAACCGAACAGGGTCAGGGCGGCATTTTAAACCCAAAGCAAAAGAGAAGAGAAAAATGGAGAAACACCAATATGTGAAATATATTATTATACTTCATATAATGGTGGGAATAATAATGATGAATCGGGACATCCGAAATGTTTTTCAGTTTTTATTGAATTACAAAGCGAGCCGCCTCTATTAGAACATTATTCCTTTAATTATCGGTCGGGCGCTGGACCTATTGCAGCTACACCCTGCACCTGTTTCATTGCATCACTGGCGATTTTTTGTTATCATCAAACATTACGTTCGAGTTCAAGATGCGCTGTAGTCTTTCAAAATTCAGAAACCACACATGGAGCACAAAGAGTTTGGATTAATCCAAATGCGCAATCACCTTTACAATAGGATTATGGCAAATATCCAATGGAGAACCACTACTTCCAGAGATAATACCCCGACGGTCACTTAATTACAACTGATGGATATTCAGAATATCTGTTTCTACAGACCTCAATTTGCAAATGCTTTGACCTTGACATTTGAGACAGAGAAATCACCTGTATACTGGTTTTGGGGTCTTTGACCATCGTCAGTACAGGGTAGATTCTCACAGACGATGATAATCGTCTGTGTTCTACCAAAAATAATAATAAAACCAATGAGAGAAAATGGGCACGCAATGGGTGAGGCTTATAACACAGTGCCATCTTATAACCAGATGCACACTCATCAGTTGTATTTCAATAGCCGTCGGGGTATCAGCTCGGGAAGTAGTTGTTTTCTGTTGAATATTTGCTAATTTGCCATAATCATATTTTATTGAATTCTTTCAGTTTATTTTGTGTTTTCGAGGTCAACAACCATTTATTTTTTGTCAATCATTTTGTTTTTCGTAACGCATTGCTAATTTTTCTTCTGCGAATAAGATAACCTTTCTGTGAGTTCTCTTCTGACTTGAGACGCCGCGTTACACGCCGCGACGCAACATTAATGAGATGTGAATATTTTTTAGAAAGAAGAAAATTTAATTAAATCAAGTGATAGGTTCAAACTTCTTATCGATTAATACTTCGTGACGGATTTTTGTATTCTTCTCCACTTTTCACTGTTGTCACTTTCAGGCATTTTTGACAGCGTATGCAGAAAATTGATGCTAGACCATGATGAGTTTCTACTTCGATAATTTGTAATAATAAAAATTCTTTGCAATGTAGGCATTGCATTTGCTGGGCCATGTATTTCAGCGAGACAATCCTGTTAACTCTTACATTTGACAAGGGAAAATCTGTCATTTTTCTACATCTACTTTTACCATTCATGACACATATTCATTTACTACGCGATACGCGAATAATCGTTTTTGAATTGTAACACTGACGCTACAAAAAAAGCCGCATCTGCTCTCAGACCGGGCGCAGGACAGCGTTGCCAGATATTTTCTCGCCAGCTCGCGCTCTGTTACTCTGTCCTTCTTTTTCACCCCCCACCAAGTCCCGACTATCGAACCTCCTTAATGAAGCTTCTCGATAAAGAATGTCAGATGGGTATTTTCTGGGTTTCATATAAATGATTTTGAGAATACTTTTCTGGATTCTGTGGAGGTTATTCATGAGAGTCATTGAGGCTAATCCCCATGCGATAGGTCCATATGAAAGGTGACTTTCGACTAGTGCATAGTATAGTATTTTTAAGTATTCAAGATAAATAATATTTGAGATGGTTCTGAATTTATATACTATGTATCGTAATTTTTTGATAACATAATTTACCTGATGATCCCATCTGAGATGAGATTCTATATATATATATATATATATATATATATATATAATATATATAATTTCAAATATTCTCCATCCCCACACGGTATGTTGAGTTCATGATAGATCGGTAAATATGTACTGTATGATGTAAATGGCATGAAGAAGGTTTTTTCAAAATTGAAAATTAAAAAATGTCATAACCCGTTGAAAATCTGTCTCTCTGGTTTTTCTTAATGGTATCCAATCAGTTGCTTGGTAAAAAATTGCGGTATCATCTGCAAAACTAACAATCTCTCCTCCTATTTTTTGTTCGAAAAGATCGTTTATATATAGGTTGAAGAGGATTGGACCCAAAACAGTGCCTTGGGGTATACCACATTCAATTGGTCGATCCGAATCTCAGCCCATAAATAAGGCTGTGATACCTAAATATAGCAATACCCTTAGAATAGCCCATGTCAATTCTCAGAGTATCAAAAATAAAATGAATGAAATAGAACTTCTTATCGATGATTCAAATATAGATATACTTTGCATATCCGAACATTGGGTTCTAAACTCAGATATACAGCAATTATCGTTACCTGGTATAAGTGTTGTTTCATATTTCGCGCGAGATGTCCCATATGGTGGTACACTTATCTTCACTCGGGATCATATGAAGTGTAAGGCATTGGAACATGTTGAGAAAATGTCAGTTCAATCACACGTTGAAATAAGTGCAATAACTCTTGCTAGTCAAAACATAAAAACAGCGGTCTGTTGCATTTATAGACCGCCAGCGGGTGACTTTGATATCTTCATTCAGAAATTAGAGCAGGCTTGTGACTATTTGCGAAAAAAGTCCAAATACTTTATCGTTTGCGTGGATCTCAATATAAACAGTCTTGATACCACAAGTGGTACAACAGAAATGTTAAACGATTGCTTCGAATCTTATGATCTGAGGAGAACAACGAATGAGCCAACGCATGTAATAAAAAATAAACACGGTCATGTAAGTTCCACAGCAATTGACTACCTTGCCACAAAGCCACAAATATTCCAGACAATGATCTTTGTATATGCTTACATAATACCCTACTGGCTAAGCATCTTGCACATATTCTCTCGTTCAATGTAACACATCCATTTAAAAATGATACTCAAATCACCAGTAGTCTGAAAATGAAATTTACTGACGAAAACCTACAAGAACTCGAAACAAGACTGACCAATACTGACTGGACGCATTTGAATAGACTTGCTACACATGATGCTTTTGATGTTTTTATGCAGGAACTTATTTGGTGCCTGGACGTATCGTGTCCTAGAATACGTACAAATAAATCTAGCAATAAGCGGAAAAAAACAAGAGGTGGGTTACATCAGAACTAAAGAATTAAAGCAAAAAGTTGAGAAAAATGTACAAGAAATGTATTAATGGTGATGTAAGTGAAGAGACGTATAAACAAGAAAAGAATACAAAAATGAACTCAGAAAAACAAAAACAGAATATTACGGAAATAAAATAGGAAAATCTGAAAATAAATCGAAAACTACTTGGAACATCATCGACGATTTCACAGGAAGAAATAGAAAACATACAAAAATGAAAATTAATCTGGAAATAAATGGAACCCTTTTAACAGATAACGTTCAAATTGTGAAGGAATTTGCTATCAGTTTTGTGAGGGCTGCCCCTGATAAATTGTCGAATCATATAGGCCAAAATATGTCGCTACATATACTTCTTCTGAATTAAATAACAAATCCATATTTTTGAGGAAGTGTCTGAACTAGAACTACTCGAAACACTGAAAAACATCAAAAATGAAGCCTCTAGTGGACTGGATGAAATTACAGTGAATGTATTGAAAGATGTCTTGGTGAGCCTCATGAACAAATCGGTCTTTGAGGGTGTTTTCTCAGAAGTTTGGAAAACAGCAAAGGTTAGACCTATACATAAAAAAGGTTCAAAAATTGATATTGATAATTATCGCCAGATATCATTACTAAGTGTTCCATCTAAAGTATTGGAAAAAATTGTATCAAACAGAGTTGTTTATTTCCTTGAAGAACACAAAATCTTTACTGATCACCAGCATGGCTTCAGGAGATCAAAATCGGTCGAGACAGCTATTGCCAATAAATTCGAATTCATTCAGAGTAAAATTGATAAGGGAAAGTATGTGGTATCGATGTTATTTGACTTGGCGAAAGCTTTCGATTCGGTGAATAAGGAAGTACTAATCAACAAACTGTACAATGTTGGCGTTAGAGGATTTCTACTCGAATGGATCAGGTCTTTCATATCGAATAGAAAGATGGTAGTAACTCTCCAAAACGAAGTTTCAAATACTCAAGAAATTATACTTGGTGTACCACAGGGGTCGATTTTGGGACCGATACTATTCTGTATCTATATAAATGATCTTCCCAACTATATAAGGCATGGACATACCATAATGTTCGCAGATGATACTACCATATCAGTTTCCGGGAACACATTAGAGGAACTAGAATTCAAAGTTATGGATGCTATGGCCTCATGGTGCGATCGAAATAAATTGAAACTGAATATGAAGAAAACTATACATTTGGGGTTTTCTTTGAGAAAACCAATAACTCTAAGCAATGTCCAGCTAGTTGACACTGCCAAACTTCTGGGTCTATACATAGATAAGACTCTATCTTGGGAGCCTCACATTGATCACGTATGTAAAAATTGAACCAGGCTGTATTTGCCATACATCAGATCAAGGGAGCATTTAACTTAGATGTTATCAAGACTGATTATTATTCGTTGGCTTATTCGCATATGGCCCAAAATATATTAATGTGGGGCACATCTATTGACGGAAAGCGGGTATTCATTCTCCAAAAAAGATTGATCAGAACAATTCACGACATTGCACCCAGTGATAGCTGTAGATCTGCTTTCTCAAACAACAAAATTTCAACAGTACCCTGCATCTATATTTACAAAGCTCTTCTCTACGTTAAACTCAATAATCTCACTGTCAATCGGGAATCATCCGCCCATGAATATGAAACACGAAATAAAAAACTATTAACAATCCCCAAGCATAAAACATCAACATTCAAGAAATCGCTCTTATACAACGGTACGATACTATTCAATTCATTGCCACAAGATATCAGAGACATGCCTGTAGTTTTGTTCAAAAAGCAAATAAAAGAGGCTTTAACAATTAAGGGATATTATAGCTTGGAAGAATTCCTGCATGGAAATATGTAGCTCTTTATAATGTCTGTGGTAGAAGTCCATTGTATCTCAAAGTGGAGTGTAGTAGATTTACGATGCAGAAAAACTCAAAGTCGTCTCCACAATTTAATATTTGAAAGATGTCAGTACGGTGAATCAGTACATGTTTCGAACCTACTGAATTTACATTGAATTATGAAGATGAAAAAAATAGGAAATTCACATGGTGAAGTTCAAAGGGACATAAAAATTTATTTTTATTTTATTTTTTTGTAGTGAAAATTGTGATTAATTTGATATTAGGGGAATTTGGGACATCCCTAACACCATAAATGCATTAAAGATTGGGGGGCTTGGAGCCCTTATGCCCAATATGCAATATTAGAAAAATCCACATTAAAGAATACTTTGGAAAAACACTACCGTTCACAGATTGAATTGAGTAGGAAATGAATGTGGAGACGACTTTCAGTTTTTCTGCATCGCAAATCTTTATAATGTGTTGTTCTCACTACATCTCCACTTCAATATTTGAATTTTATTTATATTCATATTTAATGTGTCAATGTTTTACATTACCTGTTATGTGATTGTATACATATTTTTTTTTTATATTCTTGCGCACATACTTGTACAGCAATTGTGAACTTTTGTATTTAGCTATATATTTATCTTCTCTTGACGTGTCTAATATCATGTAAATGATCCAAGAGACGAATAAAGAAATGAAATGAAATG